>JAEQML010076129.1:0-13505 GCA_016904865.1 Pissodes strobi
TTACCATATTAAATCCATACTAAAAATAACAATAAATGTAAATGTATTAACGGCAAACGTTGAAGTTTGATTTCCTTTCACTGCGCTTAATTATAGCGTCTAAATAAAATCCGTAAGATAAGTAAAACTCACGTATGCAACTGATAGTAAACAGTTTGTACCAGCTTCGTTTTGAGTTACAGATATCAGTTTTGCCTTTGACATTTTAAAATGACACTATGAATAATAAGAAACAATTTTCCGGTATTTGTACCCCCAAGCCAAAAAATGATACTTAATCTGATGAACTGTTTTAAGAATGGAAAATAAAGTAAAGATTTGCCAACCAATATTCAGGAAATCAGTTTAAAGGCTGTACAGAAAATTGTGCACGAAAAAACCATAATATAATATCAAAAAATATACTGAAGAATTGATAGTAGAGTGCCCAACGCAGTAAATGATTTTTGCGGGCACCTCGGGGTTACAAGCTGAAATTTTCACAGAATGAAGGCTTTATTATATTAATTCAAAATCCAAAGGTAATAAAAATTCAGAACGGGCAAAAGGGCAGTATACCTAAAAATCGAGATTATTATATGAACGTATAGGATATTAAATTAGGAATGTTTTCATATAAAATTCATCTACATTTTTGTACGAATTATATTTTTTATCATTGCTTGAAATATGCAGATTAAATTGGCCTTTACGGCAAAATAAATAAAAAAATTTAAATATCCCCCTTCGAACCTGGGCAAAATCTGATTGAAATATACTCATTTTTGAATTCACCTCGCATTCTCTCCGAAATGAAGGCTCAAATCAAAAATTTTTAATCTTGCACAAAGTTTGCCTTAAGTATCTAGAATATATAGGTGCAAGAATACATTTTGCTCAAATGGTAATGGAACAATAGAATTAAATGTAAAGAAAGTAATTTTCTTTTAGCCGCGACCGTCCGATCTCGCGCTGCCCGAGTACTCTCGCATCTCACTTTTCTCCATAGCTTCCTCTCTCTCTCGCCTATTGTACAATACAATTAGTGCTTTTACACCATTACGGGTTAGAATACTAATAATAATAATAGCTATTATTATTTGAATAAAGTCAATGAAGACATTTTCCATTATCCTTAAATTAATTTTTCCTATACGCTGCTAGGTAATAAAGAAGTAGAAAAAAATCATACTTAATGCAACTACTATTAAAAAAAGGACTAGCTTTTATTCAGAATAGAAAAGCTCAAAATGTAAAAAATCTTTATAAGAAAATCTATTTATCTTCAGTGTCTGTATCTTCTTCAGGAATAGACACAATGACTTCAATATTGCCTTCCAGTATTTTTTTTGCATGATCCTATGCAACCTATTTAATTTCTTCTACTTGTAGAAGCTTTGCTTTCATACAATCTAATAAAAAATTATTTGATCAGCTTTATTATGTACCGATTTAATCTAATAATAAGTTACCTTTTTTACATCCAAAACAGTGGAATTTATTTATCCACTCTGTTTTTAGTTAAAAAAAACAGTTAACGAACTTTTTATCTGAACGAGCACTCTCATAAAACGGATTTCAAGTTCGCAACTATAGTGGGGGATTTACCAATATTTTTGATAAGAAAACAAATTGCGAACCAATTGACAACAAATTACTATCCTCTATAGTCACGAAAAAGCTGATACTAAGATTTTGTTGCATATACCCTCTACTAAACATTGTATGTATTATTTGACATGCATAGTGGACTCCAATGACACTGATGTACTTGTACTTCTGGTACATTTTAAAAATATATATTTCTAGAGAATTTGGGTAAAATGTGGAAGAGGAAATTCGGTGCGATATGTGGCCGTTCATGACATCAACCTAGAAGAAAAACTTGCAAAAAATTTATCTGCATTTCATGCTCTAACGGGTTATCATACAACCAGCCAGTTTTCAGGATTAAGAAAAATAAAATGTTGGAAAATTTATCTAAATTATTCCGATTATTTAGACGGTATTGTGGTCCAGGAATTTTCAGATGGCATGTTCAATAACATATAGAAATTTATCTAAAATTATTTTCAACAAATCCAAACATTTCGTCTATTAATATTTTCAGGACACTATTGGCCTCTTCATCGCTAATTGAAAAAACTAGCCCCTACAAAAAATAGTTTAAAATTTCGCAGTATGAGAGCACATTATCAAACTAAGTTGTGCTTCAGTTTTTTAGAACCAAATCCCCTATTACCAGAGGTGACAGAATGCGGATGGAAATTTGAGGAGGCAGGTGATATCCAAATTATCCCCAATTTTAACAACACCAGCATTTCCTTCGGATGTAATAGTATATTATTTCATATGGAGGAAAAGTGATACTTTTCATGGCGCGCTCGTGTTTAACAGCCGAACGGAGTGAGGCTGGTAATAGAGAGCAAGCCATGAAAAGTAACTTTTCCTCCACATAAAATATGCTGTTTTTTCTTCAAATGTCGACAAATTAATGCAAAAATATATCTTTTTAATAGTAATAATAATAATTATTATCAAAGATAAGTTGGTTTGCAAGGCGGCTTAGACCGGTATCGATGAATAGGCACAGGTCGCTGCTATAGTAATGTAACATAAAGCTGTCAGTGGACACTGTCAACAATAATTATTTTTTTAAAATTGCGTCTTCGATTGCGTTTTAGTTCCGTATTGATAAGCAATTATTGAGTAAGTTCGATTAAGTTAATAACCAATTTGTTCCTAAATTAGTGATTTTTAGAAATACAGTGCACACATTGAGTGATAAATACAAATTTTAGTTTAATAATTCTTGAGTTGTTGACGCTTGCTTTGTTGTTTGTTTGTATCTATGTTGCTATGGTAACACTTTTACCTCTGCCGGCGGAAAAGTGAAAAGTAAAGCTCCGGCGGAGGAAAAATGAAACTTCACGGTCGCTTACACAGTCGAGTAATGACGGATTTACTGACGTTTGAAGAAAAAAGTATTTTTTCTATTTTGGTATCATAAAGAAGTCTTTTCGATACGCAAAGTAGTGTCGAAAAGAAGCTCTTTTCGACACTATTTTTGTTGACTGGTTGCTATGATATTAACAAAATTGTTCAATGTCAAGCCTCACTAGCAAAAATTTCGATTTTTTTTACATTTTGAATTTTTCTATTCTGAATAAAAGCTAGTCCTTTTTTAATAGCAGTTGCATTAAGTATATGATTTTTTTTCTACTTTTTTATTACCTAGCAGCGTATAGGAAAAATAAATTTCAGTATAATCGAAAATGTCTTCATTGACTTTATTCAAATAATAATAGCTATTAGTATTCTAACCCGTAATGGTGTAAAATCACTTATTGTATTGTACAATAGGCGAGAGAGAGAGAGGAAGCTATGTAGAAAAGTGAGATGCGAGAGTACTCGGGCAGCGCGATATCGGACGGTCGCGGCTAGAAGAAAATTACTTTTTTACATTTAATTCTATTTTTCCATTACCATTTGAGAAAAAAAATGTATTTATGCACCTATGTATTCTAAATACTTAAGGCAAACTTTTTGCAAGAATAAAAATTTTTGATTTGAGCCTTCATTTCGGAGAGAATGCGAGGTGAATACAAAAATGAGTATATTTCAATCAGATTTTGCCCAGGTTGGAAGGGAGATATCTCAATTTTTTTATTTATTTTGCCGTAAGGGCCAATGCAATCTGCATATTTCAAGCAATGATAAAAAATATAATTTGTACAAAAATATAGATGAATTTTATATGAAAATACTCATAAATTAATATCCTACACGTTCATATAATAATCTAGATTTTTAGGTATACTGCCCTTTTGCCCGTTATGATTTTTTTATTACCTTCGGATTTTGAATTAATATAATAAAGCCTTCATTCTGTGAAAATTTCAGCTTGTAACCCCGAGGTGCCTACACAAGTTAAAATAAGTTATAAGTAGCACTCTACTATGAGAGAAATTGTGAAAATGGAAGTCCTGAATGTGATTTACGATTTATACAGGGTGCTACAAATTCGAGTGCATGCATGGGGATCTCGAGAACCGTAAGAGACACGAAGTCGGGTAAATGGAGGCAAAGTTGTGCAATTTGATGCTCAACAAGATGCAGTTTTGAAATTTGAAAAATTCCGAATAGTTCCGGAGATAATCGTAAAAAACCGAAAAGCAGCTATTTTATTTTTATTTTTTCCCGACTTTATTTGAAGAGATAATATAACATAAATCTAACATTAATATTGCCACTTTTTCCCCTTTATAAAATGGCAGTATCAAATTTTAAATCTGACGTTTCGTGTCCGGGCCGCATTTTTCTATACGCCAAGCGTGATCGCGAATCGGGTCACGCCGAACTTCGGGTACTAAATGCCATTTGTGATCGCAAATCACCCGCGCTAAACAGCACACGTTGCCGCTAACAACATACACTCCTACAGCCTAGTTATAAAATATGAGTATGAAACAAAATTGCTTTATATAGAGAAAGTTCTACTTACTTGAGCTCTCGTGTTTAATCTTCACGTGTTTTGAAAAAAAAGCGTGATTTTTCCGTGAAAGAGGGTAATAATAATTATACACGTTAAGAGTAAAAATAATATTTATTAATCATATTCTGGTCATATAATTTGGCAGTGTTAAGTTAGTACTTTTTATAAGAAGAAATGTTTACATTTTAAGTACCTTTTAAGAACATTTTTATTTATTTAACAACATAAACTGTCATACCATAAAACTAAAGAAAATAAATGGCTGCATTCGAGTACATCTTAAAAACTGCAAAACTTGCAGAAGAAATAAAATAAGCTAAAGAACGGAATTAAAATAATTATTTTGCAATTTTTCGAGCTGCCAGAGCTACATTTTGTTTTACACAAGTTCCCAAGGTTATGAGGCGCTAGATTTGCTTTGTTCTTGAAGTTAGTAGGCTTCCTCCCAGACTGAAACCGCCTTCTGCCAGTAAATGTAGTTTTTCTTCTGGTCACCCTAGTTGGCTGTACAGAGATTTTCACACCTTTTCTTGTTGTGTGTACCATTTGTCTTTTTGATGATGAGCAAGGCTTGAGAGAGAAGATGAACTATTCATATTTTTTTGCAGGCTATGACTCCACTTTGAAAATTCTCGGGGTCATATTTAAGATTTTTTATAATTCTGTTGTCCAGATCAGTTATGAAATTTTTCCATTCACTTAATAATTCTGTATTTTCGTTTTCAATATTATTATTATTATCATCGCTTAACTTTGTTGTATCGATGGTTCCAAAATCATTACCACTGGTATAATCAAGTGCATTATTTACAATAAGATTTGGCTGACTATTAGTTTCGTTTTTACCCAACTGAACCATTTCATTCAGGGAATTTTCAAGAAGTAAAGGTTGAAGTAAATGTAAAGGTGGTTCACCACCTGTGGCAATTTCAAATAAAATTTATTTTTGCTGTTCTGAAAAAAATGTAGCACGCATTATTAATGTTGAACTTTTTTATGACTCCAGCCTGATGCTTGCACATTTTCCCAGTTTTGCCTTGGGGACAATAACATATGCAAATTTCCATACCAATAAAATATACTTCTTTTTTATCTGAATTTAAAACAGTATATTGCATGTGCCCCGTTTTTGTAGTATTGTTGAGATCAACATCTTTTTCATCCGGAGCATATCGTTTCACATTGATTTTATTTAGTACTAAATCCAAAAGTCTTTGGATTAAAGTGATAATTAGGCGCTACATTTTATTTACTTTTCTTCAGTAAAAGATAAGGCAACCATAAAAATAAAAATAGCCGCCTGACAGTACCGTTTTGACGCAAAGGTTTAATTTTAATTTGTTCCCGAATGTGTGGCAAAACACCTAATTAAACTAGCAAAATAGCATCTTTTTAGCCATGTGTTTGATCAAACTGCTTTTGCACTACAGTTTTGAATATTCAAAATTTTTCAAACCACAAAACCTTACTTATCTTATATTCGATTTAGTATGTATTCGTCCAGACTTTTAGTTAAATCTTGATGATACTGAAGTAGCAGTGAAATTATTGTTACATAGTACATAGCAAATAAGACACGCTTCAACCAAAACTTTCATAATTAAATTCCGGTACTTACCTCAACCTCTGCTTTTGTTTTTAAATTTATTCTGAACGATTGTTCAGAAATTCCTCGATAACTATAGCCAAACAACAAACAAGCAAACAACAACATAGATTGTATTGCAGAGTCGCGAATTTGCGACAACGAGAAAAAGACAAAAATAATTCATTTCGGAAGAACGGGAAGCTATGGGGTCGATTTTTTTAAGGTAGGTGTGCGCCTCCTGGAGGCGTACCTTTGACCAGGGTACCTTTGACCATATGGGGGAAGGGGCTCTAATTTAATGGGGGTTTTGGGAAAAAAAAAATTTACCGATCTCTGCAACGGAGCCTCGGATCGAAAATATGACGAGTGATGACCCCGTATCACGGAGTCATCAGTGGGGTGGGACTTATACCCCCACCTCCCCGGATGTTAAAATTGGTTATAACGTATCGGAACCAGTTCAAATGACTAAAATAAGTTGAGACTAAGTGAAACTAACCGAAAGTTGATTCGACGACTAACCCAAATTAACCAAATTTATTGAAATTTATTATAACTTATCGGAACCGGTTCAAATGATTAAAATAAGTTGAGACTCAGTGAAACTAACCGAATGTTGAATCGACGACTAACCTAAACTAACCAAATCTATTAAAATTGATTTTAACGTATCGGAACCGCTTCAAATGACTAAAATAAGTTGAGAATAAGTGAAGCTAACCGAAAGTTGATTGGACTACTAACCCAATCTAACCAAATCTATCAAAATTGATTATAACGTATTGGAACCGGTTCAAATGACTAAAGTAAGTTGAAACTAAGTAAAACTAACCGAAAGTTGATTGGACGACTAACCCAAACTAACCAAACCTATTAAAATTGATTTTAACGTATCGGAACCGGTCCGGATGTAAAAAGTCAATCAATTACACGTACTAATAACATATGTCAAAAGAAACAAATAATTATGTATATACGAATATGTCATGATGGATATATTGTTGTAATGTCATTGTAATATGTCAAAATGTATGTTAAAATATTGCAAATTTATTCCTTATTAAAATACGACTATGTACGATTCTGTCAATCAAACGTTTTAAGAAAATGTTAAATGTGGTAGATGAATATATTCGTCAATATTTCCTTTAATATAACAGATATCGAAAAAATTGTTTAACAAAAAATTTGTATTTTTCGATGCTATATCGTTTGGAAATAAAATGACACGTACGACTGTCACATTTGACAGTTACAGCTGTCAAATTTGTTCATATTAATCTGACATATGCCAAAATACATTGTTAACATTTTGACATATTTAAGTATTATATTTTGACATATATTTTTAATCATTAAAAAATTATAGCTAATTTTATGTTACATACTATGGGTTAATATGACAGTGAGAGATGTTACATAGTATTTTATTTTTTTACCACTACTTTAATATCGTCAATTGACATATGCCATTTTTTAAAAAATAATATGTCTAAATTATTCATTAAATATATATTATTATGACGATCTTCTTAAATTAACCCTTTGTTTTATGTTAACTGTTTGTGTAAATGTGAATATGCTTAACCAATATTTCTCTGTCTTATCAATTGTATAGTATCACGGTATATTTTATATAACAAACCATATTTGAACTTGATACATGAAAACTACCAAAAAAATTTTATAAAAGAACAGGATATACGCTTCAGATATATTTTCAATTATCTATAGAACAATGACAGTTGGAATAAATTGGTGCGTGCAGAAAAATATGTTTTGAATTTCTCTACAATATATCTTAATATTTTTTTTCGATAAGACCTTTAATAACAAAGTTATTTCGAATAAATCGTAAATGAATAAAACTTTTTCGGTTTCCTATTGTATTTCATTAATTTTTTCTCGCTTAATTATGAACTAAACAGAAGAAAATATAAATTTTTTGTCAATTACCGATTTTTTATTTAGAAGAATTCGAACCTTTTTCAAAAATGTTAGGAGAGAGCGGCGCAGACGCATGTCTGCATCCGTTACGTCAAAGATTTAGTGAATGTTTGAGCCCAACGAAGGTATGGTATTTTTACGTGAAATATCAATATGGTGATCATCCACCTCCTTTAGTTTCAGACCCTATTGTATTGCATTCTTTAATGATTAAAAATATATGTCAAGATATAATACTTAAATATGTCAAAATGTTAACAATGTATTTTGACATATGTCAGATTAAAATAAACGAATTTGACAGCTGTAACTATTAAATGTGACAGTTGCACGTGACATATTCTATTCCCAAACGATAGAGCCTCGAAAAATACAAATCTTTTGTTAAACAAGTTTTTCGATATGTTATATTAAGGGAAATATTGACGAATATATTCATCTGTCACATTTGACATTTTCTTAAAACGTTTATTAAGAAATGAATTTACAATATTCTAACATACATTTTGACATATTACAATGACATTACAACGATATATCCATCATGAAATATACATTATTATTTATTTATTTTGACATATGTTAATAGTACGTGTAACTGATTGACTTTTGGTTAGTTTGGGTTAGTAGTCCTATCAACTTTCGGTTAGTTTCACTTAGTCTCAACTTATTTTAGTCATTTGAACCGATTCCGATAAGTTATAATCAATTTTGATAGGTTTGGTTAGTTTGGGTTAGTAGCCCAATCAACTTTCGGTTAGTTTCACCTAATCTCAACTTATTTTAGTCATTTGAAGCGGTTTCGACACGTAATAATCAATTTTAATAGAGTTGGTTAGTTTGGGTTAGTCATCGGTTCAACTTTCGGTTAGTTTCAATTAGTCTCAACTTATTTTAATCATTTGAACCGGTCCCGATACGTTATAATCAATTTTCATAGATTTGGTTAGTTTGTTAGTCGTCCAATCAACTTTCGGTTAGTTTCACTTAGTATCAACTTATTTTAGTTATTTAAAGCGGTTCCGATACGTTATAATCAATTTTAATAGATTTAGTTAGTTTGGGTTGGTAGCCCAATCAACTTTCGGTTAGTTTCACTTAGTCTCAACTTATTTTAGTCATTTAAAGCGGTTACGATACGTTATAATCAATACGTTATAATCAATAGATTTAGTTAGTTTGGTTAGTCATCGATTCAACTTTCGGTTAGTTTCACTAATTCTCAACTTATTTTAGTCATTTGAAGTAGCTCCGATACGTTATAATCAATTTTAATAGATTTGGTTAGGATGGGCTAGTCGTCGAATCAACTTTGGGTTAGTGTCACTTAGTCTCAACTTATTTGAGCCGGTTCCGATACGCTATAAACAATTTTAATAGAGTTGGTTAGTTTGGATTAATCGTCCAATCAACGATACGATTTCGTAACGCGAGACGAAAACATAAACCATCTCGTGATGCGACCTTAAAAAATCATTCTCATGAAACCAAAAAAGTATTCACTTCAAAAAGGTTAGAACGCGACAAATCAGTAAACTCTGAGTTAAACCGTTAAATCCTAAAAAAAACTTATTCATAATACATTTCTAATAAAGTAAATAATAAATATGTAATTAATTACATGTTTTATCGGGTGTATAGCATTTCTTTTCCCTTCATTACATTTATCTCAGTGTGTTAAACCGGCCATCTGTCACATATGACAGATTGAACTTGGCTCTCCAACTTCAAAGGTGCCGACGGGTTTTGTCGTTTCTCTGCGGTTGTTATTCTCGGCCCGAAGTTCGGCGTGACCCGATTCGCAATCACGCTTGGCGTATAGAAAAATGCGTCCGGGCCCCCATCATCAACTTAATTTTTTTAAATACGGACCTGGATTTTTTTATTTAACACATTATCTCTTATGGAAAAAATCTAGATTTGTTGATATATTGATAAGTGTGATACATCGTTGGTTCTGGGAGACCAAATGCTTCTAAAAAATGAAATAAAAAATCCAGGTCCGTATTTAAAAAAGAATGAAGTTGATGATGGGGGCCCGGACACGAAACCTCAGATTTAAAATTTGATACTGCCATTTTATAAAGGCGAAAAAGTGGCAATAATGTTAAATTTATTTTATATTATCTCTTCAAATAAAATCTGGAAAAAATAAAAATAAAATAGCTGCTTTTCGTTTTTTTACGAATATCTCCGGAACTATTCGGAATTTTTCAAATTTAAAAACTCCATCTTGTTGGGCATCAAATTGTACAACTTTGCCTTAATTTAACCGACTTCGTATCTCTTACGGTTCCCGAGATCCCCATGCATGCACTCGAATTTGTAGCACCCTGTATAGATCAAACACCAATGTAACTTCCAGTGTTCAAGTATAAGTGGTTCAAAACGAGTAAAAACGTCAAAAATTAGGATTATCATGATAATATGGATAGTGAAATGTTTCATAAATGGCTAAAAGATCAACTAATATCAAATTTAACTTATCCGTTTCTAATTGTACCTATTAGACAATCCATCGTATTATTTAAGAATTTTAAATATGAAATTATATAATATTAATTAGTGGCTTGAAACACAATTAAACCAAATATGCTCAAATTGGAACTCCTTTTAAGGCCAATTCCCACATAACAGCGACGCAGCGCTGCAAATGCCGCTCCCAAAAATATTCATATTTTTAAAACGAACAATTCCCACATAACAGCGCAGCGCGGCAGCAGCGCAGCACGTCAAAATTCAACGCCTTTGAGAGCGTTCCATGCTGCTTTGACGCTCGTCGCGCTGCCAAGTGGATATTAGGAAGCAGCAAACACTGCTGAATCTTCGGCAAATCTCAATATATATCGGTTTGTTGACCGTTGGGAGAGACTTCAGACGTTTGGGTGAGCGAGGACTTTGTATACATTTAGATGTTAGTAAATGCAGAAGATTTGATGAACGGAAAATGGAAGGCAAAATCGAAAGCTCATTTTATCAGTCAGTGAGAGGCCGGAAATATATGATTTAAGTAATAAAAATTACAGTAATTCAATAAGGAACGACAACATCTGGAGGGAAATAGCGAAGGAAATAAATGAAAGCCGTAAGTATTCATTGAAGTATGTATACTTTTGTAAGATAAGAAGTTGTAGGGTCTGTTGATTTTGCAACAAAAAAAATTGCAATAGAAAGGGGGTGCCTTATAGAGTAGTTTAAGCCAAAAATATTTAACTTCACGCAAAACTAAAAATATTTGCCTTTTGGGCATGTCTTAGGTTAATTTGGGTTAGTTTTTGTTGGTTGTTCCCCACGGCGCGAGCGAAGCGCCGTGCGTGAAGTGAAATATTAATGGAATGATGAAAACCCTGACCAATCAGGCGTTATTTATTGACACTCGTGCACCATTTTTTACTGATTAATTTTGATAACAAAACTACATAAATGTCTCAAGCATAAATGTGGCAACAGTGTGTCCTCAGAAAATTGAAGTGAGGCATTTTTTCGGCTCTAATGTGGTGCATCCAAAAATTGTTTTGGTTTAAACTACTCTGTAAGATACCCCCATTGTAGGGTAATTTTTGTTTTTTTTGGAAAATCTTCCATCAATCTTCCTGCAAGTAAATGAAACTGACCTTCTTCCAGCCTGTGTTTCCACAAGTCGTGCACCCAGTATCGTCTCTTCTTTCTTTCTTCCTCTTGTGACAACAATACGGCAGCAGCCGTCATCACTAGACGAGGAACTCGACATTTTGAAAATAAAATACGTGTGTTCTATTAGAAGTCGGAACACTACTGTTCTGTTGTAAAATGTTTCGCAACCGCTACGCTGCTGCTGCACTGCTTAATGGGAATGCCAAAAAGGTTTTTGCACCGCGGCGGCGCTATGAAGCACTGCTGCTGCGTTGATGCGGTGCTGCTATGTGAGAATTGTCCTTATGGTAAAATCCCTTTTGCTGCCACCCATTTTCAGTTTTACGCCACAGAAGTGATATGTGTTGGAGCAAAATCTTATTACGAAAATCATGTAGATGGTGGTTTTAACTGCGAGCATGTGGAAAAGGTTTGGCAGGATGCGTTGGATCATATTACGCAGGAGTATTGGAAGAAATCGGTGGAACATACAGACAAATTAATAAAAAAATGGAGAACGAGTACTGATGCCGAAGTAGCACCTATAATAAATAATTGCCCCATTCGAGGACGACTCAGAAAAAGAGGATTTTTCAGATTTTATAATTGACGATAGTTTTTAAGATTTCAGTCCATAATGTTTACATTATTTAGTAGTGTAGTGTTATTTTAGGCCTTTTTACATAATAATTATCAGTGCAGTTCTCAAACTGACTGCCACTGCAGCTGCTGCTGCCCGGAAACTTGTTGGCCAATTTGCACTTTCTTCATTCTTCAAATAGTTTATCAGCCTAAATACCACTGTTTTTTTGATAATTGTTAAAATTAATTCAGACTATTAATTAGGACTCATAGTCCAGATATGAAATATAGATCACCCAACGCCAAAGACAGCTGGAAAAGACTGAGGCGTATAACTAAACCAGTTTCTACCATGTTGGAATTTTAGAACCTTTGGCAGGTAACATTAAGGTACACCAAAACACAATTAGTCGAGTAAAATTGGGAAGCAAAGTCGCTTAGATTTCGAGAAAAAAAAACTGGCGTAGAACCAAATGGGACTTGGTGCGATTCTTTAATTAGGTGATTGAGTACCCAAATTTCTTTTTTACGACATTTTGTGGTGGTCAGGATTTTTTTTTTCGAAAAAAACTTAAAAAAAAAACGATTTTTTATGAAATATATTTTTTAACGTCTCCAACGATATATCTCTCAAAATAATTGTGCTATCGAGCTGATTTTTTTTTATATTAAAGTACATAAATTAGCGCCTCTAACAACGCCCCACACGGTTATCAAATATGTATTTTTAATTTGTTAAAATAATAGCAAACTTTAACTTATTATTTTCCTGATTGTATTTTTCAACAATCGAGAAAAACTTTTATTTATGAAAATATGTTTATACATACTGCGAACAAATTAAAGCCAATATATGAAAAAAGTTTTTTAAATCATAATTTTTCAGGTGCTAGCTATAGCATGGAGCCAGTGATTTTTTTTTAATGAATTAAAGCTGTATTACTGCGCTCTCATTACACTGCTTACGCCTGCCGCTTACAATGTTAATCTGACCTGGTCGTTGTGTTCAGGTGTAATAGATACGGATCTAAGGTGTTCTAGTTTTAACCTAAAAAAAATCCAAACCATAGGTAGCTAAATATAATTAATAATTTTTATTTAATTTAAACTAAAAACGTAAGCAAAAAATATTTTATTCTACATTAAAAGCAATCTAATTCGTCATTTCCCTCTGTATCTTCCTCGAAATTTCTAAGAACATTATTACAAGATCCACATTTACACTCGGTACAACATTTTAGGCCTTCTTTAACACAACCACATTTTCGATTTTCACAATTTTTATCTGAACAAAAAATATTT
>MU196183.1:0-11619 GCA_016904865.1 Pissodes strobi
ACGTACGCGTTTGCTTCTTAAAAGGCAAAATATTTGTAAAATGTGTATTTATTTTAGAAAAAAAAATAATTGGGCACTAACGCTGATCGTCTCTCTTTTGACTTGTTTATAGAAGGGTTATCAGAGGTGGTATCAATAGGAGTGACCTTAAAAATCAACTAAACTTGGTTTTGGGAATTATTGGAAGTTCATAAAAAAAGGGTTGAGCATTTTCGGTAAATCGATTATTTCGATATTAAAATTGTGTTTTGTCTTTATATAGAAAAACTTTACATAATATGTCAAATTTTTAAATACTTGCAGCGAACATTGAATTGTATTTTCTGATATTTTGATGATAGAAATTGGTTAAACCTTGTCTAAATAAGCCTACAAATGGAATGAAATTACCAAGTCAGGAATTTTGACAAAAAAAGAAATAAAAAATTTGACGCATGCCAAATTTTTCTATAAAAAAAACACTTTCCAAAAAAATTTCGGTACCGATAATGGTAAACCGGGTAATTTATTGGAAATGCGGTTTTTAAATTACCTATTTAGGGACATATATTATGTACAGAGTACTTATAATTAGTGCGGATTCTGGTGCGTTTAATTTTGGAGATAGAAATAAAATAATCACCTCATAATCGAAGAAATAACCTAACTTTACTTTTTTAAATAAAATACCCCATATAAGATTGCTTGAAAGAAAAGTGATTTTGCTCCTGATTTCAAAAATATAAGCATAATGCTTGATATTCAGATAAGTTGTTTTCGAAACATTTCGTGTCGAATATAAAGATTGCCGTGAGTTAAATGAAGCGGCTAAGTAACCATCATGGACACCTAAGTGACAACATATAATAGATGTCAAAATCAAATTTATTAAATCGTCGGGATCAATTTTTGTATTCTTTGTTGTCACTTAAGTGTTGTTTATGGTAACTAAGCCGCTTTATTTCATCGCAATATTTATATTTGACACGAAATCTTTAGAAACGGCTTATCTAAATATCAACTATGTTTATATTTTTAAAATCAGGAGCAAAATGATTTTTTTTTAAGCAATCTTATATAGGGTATTTTATTTAAAAAAAGTAAGGTTAGGGCATTATGCGGTGTTAATTTTATTTGTTCAAATGCAAATTCCTATAGCTTATATAGAAAGTTATACAACTTTCATTTACATTTTTTTTCCATCCCTCAAATTAAACGCACCAGATGCCGCACTAATTATAATTAGTCGACCCTGTACAAATGTTCTACATATATTCAGTTTCTTTTTATAGAAACCTTTGTTCCCTTTTGCTAAACAGTAAACTAATTTTAAAATTTTTTCTTTCAGACTTCAGCAGCCATCTTTAACTAATTGTGTTTATTTCCAAACCATTTATTTAAAGACGTTTATTATTAATACTTTGTTCTTACTAGAAAGGTAAATAAAAACCACCAGTTGTATGTAAAAATTAGGGATAGCCCATATTTATTATTTAGAAACAACCAATAATATAAACCAAATTTATTAGAAATTAAGTCTCTTAAAACAAACTATTTCAGCTGTAACCAATATAATCTAAAAACTTATCTTACGAATAATCCTGCATAAAATTCATATTTTTATATAAGTTATTTTTGAGAAAAATGCCGTAACACTAAAATTTATTTAAGTTAAAAACTTATATAACCCTTATTTATATTACAATTATTATTACAGATTTAGAATATTTAGATATCATTTTATATATACTGTAAAGGTCCAGAAGAACCGTTCAACTGGATCTGTATAGAACTCGATAAATTTAAATTAAGTGCAATCTATAGACCCCCTTGCTATCCAAGTAATGATTTCATAATTAAACTTGAATCAGTGATAACTAAGTATAAGGTAAGCCATATTATATTGGGTGATATTAATCTCTTAGATCAGTACTCCATAATTACCAAAGACATAAAAGCATGATTGCAGCAAATAATTATTGGTGTGTCAATGACCTTAATTTTGCAAATGCGACCCGAATTTCACACACGAGAACTATAATAGATCATGTAATTCGTACTACAAATAAAATAAACGAATGTGATCTTAGGGTTGAGGATACTTCACTATCCGATCATAGGAAAATTTATATGGAAGTCAGAGAAAATATTAAAAAATTTAAACCCAAAGTATTTGCTCATCCCATTTTAAATGTGCAAAAATATAAACAAAAAATTTATAATAAGGTAGAAGTAAATAGTAAGTCATTTAAGGATCTAATTAAAGTTATTTCTGAGTGTAAAAAAGAATGTACGACTATAAAAAGCATCAAGTGTCACCAAAATAATGAGTGGGTAACACAAGACATATTAACTTTAATTAGGGAAAAAGAATCGGCCTATAAAAAACACAAAACTTCCAAATAATAATAAACTTAGGCCAAATTTTATAAAAATAAAAAATTCAGAAAATAATAAAATAGAATCATTAAAAAATCTTTATTTTAAAAATAAATGGGATCATACCGCAAATAATGCAAAAAAAACAATGGAATATAATAAATTCATTCCTAAATAATACTAGTGTAAAAAATAACATAATTTCCGATATTATTCTTGTTTCCCTTCTTTTGCCTAAAGCCATAATTGCTTTGGTTCTAGTCGACATGTTTATAAAAATAGGTCCACTTCAAACTTGTACCAAAATCAAAATAATAGGTTGCAAAGGATGACAAAAATTATTTTGAATGCACAGCACACTATTTAGTCACAATTCAAAGCAACAGCATCCAGACACAAAAGACACTGTTGAAATAGAGCCGTTTTTTAACTAGACCCAAAAAATGTGCGACCTTTCATAAACCAGATAAATCTTGGACCTAACATCTGGTGGGCATTTTTAAAGGTCTCTAGTCTTTAAAATTTATATGTCCTGATTTTATAATGCTATATATTTGCCCCTTATCAGAGAAAAAGATTTTCGTCCCTTTTGTTTTTTTTATTATTATTTTATTACACTGTGGGCCAAAACAAACTACCATCTGCTTAAATCTTTTATATTCATACCGAATTGAATTCTCAATACATACTAAATTTTATTTCATAAATTCCATGAGCAACGTAATGAGAGCTAACTATGTACATAAGTTGCTTTAATACTATAATCGTTGGCTGAGAATAGGGGAAGACGCGCTAAATTATGGGCAAAATCGTGACACTAAAAGATGACTGCGTATAGATGGCGCTACTAGAATGCGTGCGCGAGATCTGGCTTAAGATCGATCACAGTATTGGCATTTTGCGGAGCACACGAACGTGTTGTCTGAGGAGTTTTCGTAGCGTCTTAAAATCCTGCATTAACATTTCTTGTGATTTGTCATTTGTCATAGACCTAGCCTTGTTTTGGTTGTAGTTAGTACTCGAACATTATGTTGACGTTCAAAATGAATGTTTGTGTATTTGTGGATGCAATAATACAAGAAAAAACAAGAAAAATATTGTAAGTTTTTTTAAGTTTATTATGTTGAGTTTAAATTTAAAACACCGTTTTTATTTAGAGTAATATTTGACTCTATTTTTAAAAATACGTATTATAATTAATTCCGATCGGATAAAAAATAGTATGTGCAACTCGTAGGAAAAGCACATTCCTGGACTCCTGTGTTGCTGGCCTCGGCTGCCCCTCGTCCAGCAATTACCACAATCGTCCAGGAATGTTTTGCTTTTCCTCCTAGTTACACAATATACTATTTTTAATGGGACGTAGCATTATGAAACTTAAATAATATTTCTAGGAGTCAAAAAATTGTATTTTTTTCACGTGAGACGTTTGCGCATCTACAAGCGTATGAAAATGTCACCTTTTTAGACAGTTGTACAAAATAGTTATTTATGCAACAAGTGCATAAAGTTACCCTTTTGCAAGAGCCGCAAGGGAGTGTGCCAATCACATGAGTAAAAAACAATTACGTATGAGTTACATACAATACTTTCTCTACTTCCTAGAAATAAACTACATCAAAATAAAACAATTTATCTCTCGCGGTAGTGCGTAAAAAAATATATATTTAGGCACTGGTGCTTAAAAAGTAATATTTTATATTTCGTATTTTACTTTATGCACTAGTGCATACAAGTTCGCACTGTGAAGCGCGTAAAGTTAGTTAGCACTTTGATGACTAGGGGCTTTTTGAATTAAGAATTCAAATCCGTTAACAATTTTCCTTCAATTGATAAGGGGCGCCATTTATGATGAATTCTGTGCTTTTAAAACCCCACAACTTTTTCGCGCCTACGCGTGTTTGACTTTTGGCAAAGAGAGTCTATTATCACACCGTTTTTAAACTTATATCGAGGTATTTGCTTTTTAAAGTATTTAATGCATCATCATAACATGCAGTGGCGGATTTACCCTAAGGCCCGGTAGGCCCGGGCCTAGGGCGGCCAGATTTAGGGGCGGCAATAAAGTAATTTCTTTATGTAGTCTATATGGTGGATGCTGAGAAAGGGGCGGCTGATAACTTGGGGCCTAGGGCGGCCGAGACTGCAAATCCGCCACTGATAACATGGAATATCATATTACAAGTAATGAGCCAAAAGGCAGCAGTATAGGATTCTAACCTAAATGAAACAATTTGAAAGCAAATATACCTTGAGTGGTTCCGTGCAGCGACAGCTATGAAGTATA
The DNA here is from genome assembly GCA_016904865.1 of Pissodes strobi. Taxonomy (NCBI): domain Eukaryota; kingdom Metazoa; phylum Arthropoda; class Insecta; order Coleoptera; family Curculionidae; genus Pissodes; species Pissodes strobi. The sequence continues at coordinate 4,646 of MU196183.1, forward strand.
ACTTTTTTATCTAAAAAAGGCGGCTGTAGTTAAAAGGATTTTTGTATACCTATGAGATTCCCATATAGTATGTTTCGGAAAATTGGTAACAGTATTTATACTGTGTTATAATTTGTCCCAATTTTATTTAATATGTACGGGGTGGCCAACTAAGAATGGCACTCGGCTATATCTGGAAAAGTAATTGTCGTAAAGACTTGCGGTGAAAAATTTATGAGTAAAGCTGCCAAGGGAAAATGTTGGAAATTATTTTTAAGTCTCCAAAATGGCCGCCATGGGGCATAATAGCCATCTTAAATTTTAAAACCCGTTTTTTTTGCAAAATTTTCTTAAATTAAAGATAGTAGAATGCATTGCCATTTTAAAACAGGGATAAATTAAATAACTTTTTGTAAAACACGTTTTGCTTTAGCCCGTAAAGGAAAGTGATGGAACGTGTTCGAACATTTTCGGAAATAAATGTCAATAACTTGAAAATGGCTGGACGGAACTTAAAAACTTATAGTCGTTGAAAATGGCTTTTTTTAAGCTATCAATCGTGCCTTGCGTGGGGTGATTGCGACTTATCACCTAGCCGCTAGAGGGCGTTTTCTGACATAACCGCAAATAAGTCAGATTTTAAAAAAATAAATAAATGCAACGATGCCACTATTTTAAAACAAAAGAGAGCCAAATGAGATCCTAATACGGTAGTGAAAACCGCATTTCGATATATCTCATCTAACCTAAAATATAAGTAAAAGAAATCAGAACACGAAATAAAATCGGATTTTGGGACGTTTTTTCGAAAGGAAGAACCGTTGTTATTAGTTATTATCCTCATTTTAGCACAATATATAATAATTTACTACTAAAATACCAACATAATAAAATCTCAATAATAATTAACATTCAGTAAATATGAGTGAATTTTGCCGTTCTGTCCACACAAAATTCGAAATTTTTTAAAGAAACCAAGTAGGCTAGCGGCAACAGTTAGGTATATTATCGTTGCATTGAAAATAAGCACGAAACAATGCATATCAAAAACTTCTATGGGTAGAAAATTTATTTTTTACAAAATATCGCATACCGGCTTATATCTCAAAAGCTAGCCCGCTAGAGGGTGTAACAGCCATCACTGTAAAATTAAGATTTTCGTCGTATTTTGACTGATTAACAGGTATCGAAAATATCTGGAGTTCAATTCTTACACATTTCCTGATTCTTTTTGTTCGCAGAACGAAGACTAATATTTGTTATATTTTTTAATTAAAATATTTGTTAAATAATATTTTTTGTCAATGGTCAAGCCTACTTGAGTTAGTAAACGAATACCGTTAGCAGATATCATAAAGTCCGCGTGCATTCAATGATCAAAGTTCGAATTTCTTGAAGACCAAGCGGTTTATCGAGATCAAACAAGTAATACCTTTTTTCCTTAAAAATAACCAGTTTATTAAATTTTTTATTCAAAATCGCGATAAAGTTTTAAAAACATCGATTCATCGTTGCCATCCCTAATTATCATTGCATTGAAACACTTCCACAGGTGGAAAATTAATTTTTTTTTTTAAATAAAGCCCCAAAAATATCTCATACACTGTAAAAATCTGCAATCTTAATATGATTGACATTTAGTTATCGTTCTTATAATTTTTGCGATTTAGTTTTCTAAAGCATAGGTACTTGCTTTCTTTAATAGTTCGAATTTTGTGTGGACCCAAGTGCAATCAATATTCATATTGAATGAATATTAATTATTATTGAGATTTTAAATATTATGTTGGTATTTTAGCAGTAAAATAATATATATTGTGGTAAAATAACGATAATTACAATTTAATAGCAACGGATCTACTGAAAAACTATCCCAAAATCCGATTTTTTTTTGAGTTTTGATTTATTTACTTATGTTTTCGGTTAGGTAAGGGATATCGAGATGCGGTTTTCACTGACGTATAACCTGTTTTAAAATTCAAGATGGCTATTACGTCCCGTAACGGTCATTTTGGAAACCTAAAAATAATTTCCAACATTACATAATAATATTTTTAAATCCATTTATAAATTATTGCTAAACGAAATCAATATAAATATTATTAATTTATGTCCAGAACATATCGAAAAATTATAAAAAATTGTAACAAAAACAATGCTTTACAAACAAATGAAATGGGAGTGTCTGAAATTTCAGTTGCAATATACGTGACACCAAAGATGCTCAAAATAAACCACATAGAAAAATTAGAATTTTATCAAACCAATGATTTTTTCTAAATTATTTTCATTATTATTTGCAAGCAGCGTGTGCACTAAAATTTTGCTCTTTTTAAAATCAAGAAGTCTCCTGAAAAATTAAACTGATTATTTGTTTTACTGTAAATTATAGAACAGTGAAAAAATATCGATACGTATTTTTTAATTTCCACTAAAGATGATTATTACGAGAGCTATGCCAGTTTTTAGTTTTGTATATATAGATATAATCGTTGACTGATTCTCAGCCAACGATATAATATACTAAGCATGGTGCGACGTAACAATTCATATACATGGTGACGTCATAAGCATATTTCATGGTGTTGCATCTGCCTCATTTTTCGAACTATGAAAAAAATAAATTTGATGGGCTATCAAAATTAGCAATAAAAATTTTAATGAAACTTCCTCATTGTGGTATTCGCTTGACCACTCATTCCGACACGTTGACAACTACTAGGTACTCGATTAATCGCCAAACAATGAAACCTTGGAATGGCCTCCAGAAAGAGCAGACTATTCTACGCGATTCTCGAGTCGCACAGACGTCCCAGGCGACCACTGATAAATTTTAGGGATTTAGCTGGATAAAAAAGTCAAAACTGAAACATGCTTTACCATAAAGTAGTTATCCTCCAAGTCCAAATAATGCTAAGAAACCCTCAGTTACTTACGCTATGCTTAGGTAAATCAATCATCAACTTAGTTGACTGTGTTTATTTATAAAATTTGGTAAATCCTTTATACATAATATTATTTTACTAGTTTAGTTTTGTATTCTTGCATTATTTTATATACACTATCATATTTCACGTGATGTCTCACGTTTCACTTTATATTTTAGGTATTAACCTTCTGCTTAATATTTATTTATTCCAATAAAAATGTAAGTTGTTTTACAATGCTATCATGTTTTATTTATTTCGCACAACTTTATCTCTCCATGCTTTTCAATTTCAATCTTAACAAATTATAACTTATAAAACATTTTTGCTTTCGAGCGACGGTAAGTGAGAAATAAGTATTGTAGTCAACCAAAAATTCGGCTGCCAGCAAAAACTTAAATAAAAAACAAATTCATATAAGTACATGCCAATTTATCTTATTAGAATTATATTTAGTTTACTTACACGGAATGTTCATTCTAATGGCATAATAATATATTAAATTATTCAGTAAAATATAACATCTTTATAAGTAAATATCGTTAAAATCCTTGGTCTTATCATAATTTTATCGGTCAATGCGAAAATTCCATACGTGCGAAAACTATTTCTTGTGAACATCCGTTGGCCGTTGCCCGAGTATCTCAAAGCGCCACGCGACTGGATCTAATAAATGAATCAAGAATGGTATGAATTCCTTTCGCATTTCCAGACATATGCCGCGAGGTCGCACCACCAATCAGTGGGTGAGACGTAAGGGTATCGAAAAGGAAGCTGTCACGTTTCTAGGCACGGCATTTGCGCGTCTTCCCCTATTATCAGTCAACGCTATAATATACAAAGAACACCAAGAAACAACTAAGTTGAAATTTTTATTGATTCGTATTTGAGGTATGGCTATTCAGCAAATTTGTATGTGGATTAATACTTAAACTATAATAATAAACAACATTATGATTTATGATTCGTGGTTTTCAGAAAGTGCATTTGTAAGCATGTTACGAAAAATCGGAGAGTAGGATTCAGATTTCATCAAAAATAATGTCCAAACCTCAAAGTCATAGTTTATTGCCTTACAGCTCGAAATGGTAATACGTCTTCATTTAAGATATCTTAGGCGATAGTTTTTTAAACGCTAGTCGTCATTTTAGATAGATACCTAATTATACGCAGCTGATATACTTTCATTGCTGACCAGCAATGATGGTTGGTGTAAAAATATTTGTGATACTTTGCGTTTCGTACTGGCAAGTATTGATTTCTTTATCTGAAAACATGCGAAATATTTCTTTCGTTCTACCACACTTGCAAAGCACTTTCCCAAACATATTTCTGTCTACATATTTTTCTGAAATCTATGTCGTATAGTACGATATTGTAACAAAAACATTTACACGAAATATAATATTAATCTATGCGAAGTCAAGTCAGACATTGTAAATTGGATATTGTTTTAGCGGAAACGGTCCAAACTTTATTATTTTAAATTGCATCCGTATGCATTTTTGAAATACATAAGTATAATTTTGTTCATTTTCTATATAAAATGTCAATAACTAAACGCGATAGTTATGATGCTTTGCTTTGAAGATGCATCTATCTTAAAATCAGTTTGGAATTTACAGAAAACTGAGGTAGACTAGGTTCAAAGCAAATGGTGATATTTGTATTTCAATGAAAAGCACTCTCTGATGATAACTCATGAAATATCTAAATCATTTTCTTGTTTGTACCATGAATTTTCGACTTTCGATTGCTATATGAAAATTATTAAGTTATATTACGTTTGCATTTTAGACAATGATTCTACGTATAAAACTGAAATACTATTTTTTCTTTTATACCATTTCATATTCGACATCTGAATTCTAGTAAAATGATAAAGTTAATCATGAAACAAGAAAACCATTGCAGCTAACTGAAATAATCAAGCTTGATAATTATTTTTTTTTATACAGTAACAAAATATCAATTTTTCAAAATCATTTATATTATTATTTTGAGTGTGTCCGCTTTTACTGAAATATGAAAGGCACCATTTGTATTGATCCTAGCCTACTTCGCTTTTTTTTTGTAAAATATAAGTAAATTTTAAGGATGTTCTTAGCGTCACAAGTCGAAAAAATTATTGCTTTTGATTACTTGCCGTCTTACATAACAAATTATCAAAATTTGACGTAGAATTTAAAAACAGTTGCTTTATGAAACTGTGAAGTTCGGATTATTTCTGAACCAGGTTGTGCACGTCATTTAACCAAATGGATGATTAAAATGAAAATTTTTACCTTAATCAGTATTAAAACGCGGACCTGGTCAGTGGTTTCTTAGTCTCCCGGTACCATAATTTGGGTATTTTTGAATACCCCTGTTCCCAAGAATATTCATATACAATAACTCCATACATAAAAATTCAACAACATAAAATCTTATTATATAAAGAATAACTTATTTTAGCATTGCTGACCAGCTTCCACCAGTGAACAGGCATAACACGCCTGACACTGAGCAAATAATGGCAGATTCCACTCCAGTAGCGTTATCATTCCTAGAAGCATCGGCTTACAGTACATTATCCACCTCGTATTGGCACTTTGCATACAGGATCGGGAGTTGAGACTCCAACTTTAGGAAACATGGCTCGCCATAAAACATGATTATACAAGCCCTTATAGAATGCGCCAAATTTATTTCCATTGCTCGTCTTGAAAGAATTGGAATATCAAAATACCATGTCCTTGTTCAATATCTCCCAAGAGACCAATGGCTAAAATGGTGCGAGCTTCGCAAACAAAAAGACAAGCCTGTGTCCGTAATATACACTAACACTACTAAGAATGCAAATGAAACTTCAAATGTAAATAAATACTATAATAAAAATTTAATTATGCCACAAGTTGAGATCGAACGTTAAATATTTTTAATACGTTTTAACTAGTTTGCATGTTATTTGTATTTTCTATTGCTAACCATTTCTTTGAATACATATATATTTTTTTACTTTATAAATAAAAAATATATAAATAATAGTAAAAAGATATCATTTCTACAAAGGATTACGACAAATTTGTAAACATTTTGAAACACATGCGTTTTAAACCCACCCAAATATCTTTCAATTAAAATGAACGAATAGTTAGAGATGCTATCGATTGATACTAATGGTCCAATAGCGCCTAGCGATTTTTGGGCAGATGTTTGATTCATGTAGCAAGTTTGCATAGCAGTAGTTTTATGATAAACAAATCGAAAATCATAAATGTAGCTGGTCAGCAAGCAAAGTAACATAATATTATATTTTAGTAATTTTTGAACCTAAATTACACCAGAAGATTTGTGGGACTAACACAGAGCCAGACGCCTGCGTTTTTAAACAATAAAAAAAACATGGCTAAATTGTTTTGTAGCGCGCTGAAATTTTAATAATGTGCTAATTAGATCTATTCAAAGATATTTGCAAAAACCAGACGATTTTGGGTGGCACATTGGTTGGCAAACATTTTTCTGTACGTAGTACGTTTTTACCATGCGTACCTGGTGTCCCGCGTATGGCCAGCTAGACTGATGATTTTTGATCATAGAGAAAACTAATAAAATTAGTTTTTTAGTTTTATTATATTTCTTTATGTTTTTGATTTTGAAGAGCTATTAAAAAATTGATTCTAATATGAAAAATCCGCAATTCCAATAGGTTTATCGGAATAGGGTCAATCGTGTAGTCAAGAGATTCAGTCTACTAGTTTAAAAGATTTTTTATTCCCTTCAAGAGAAAGTTGAGCGCAGGTAGCTTTTTAAACGTCGGTAGTGGCAACGTTGGAACGTTCAGGATGCGTCGGTCAAATTTACATTGCTGTATAATGTGGTTCAGATTAAGACGATTAGTCTATTGGTTCAGGATAGTATCATTAATAGATGAAAATATACTGATATTTATTTGTTACAAATTAGGTGCATATATTCTTCCAAAATAGGTTCGGACACCCTGCATATACACCAATATACATAAATATTTTTTGCGTCCCTAGTCTATAAATAGCTGGTTCAGGTTAGCATGGAATATGGAATGGTTCA
>JAEQML010076132.1:0-13503 GCA_016904865.1 Pissodes strobi
AATTGGTACATGGAACGCCAGAAGCATGTATGAACCAGGGAAAATGCCTAATGTAGCACATGAGATGCAAAGACTAAATATAGATATTGACGTCAGCGCGCACGTGCGTCGCCCGTGGCGGCGCATTGGCCTTCGGAACCGCTCCAGTGACCGGCCAAGGCGTACTGTGTGTTACGTGCGGCTCGGGGTGATCCAGTAGAGGGCCGCGTATACTCGGCTCGGCCGAGTGACGCTCTAGCTCCCCTATGTGGAGCCCCGCCTCGATCTGAGCTTCCCCATTATATTTATTCATTGTGAATTTGGGAACAGATTCCCTGTAACACCCAAAGGCCGCTTTCGGGTCTAATATAAATTCCTCAGGGTCCCCAATATACTCGCTAGAAGTCAGCGGTGGACTCTGGGTTAACGCTCTCTGTTCCTCTGACCTATCTCGATTCAGTTCTAGCACCAAGAGCTCATCCACACTCGGGGGCTTTTGGTGCGCGGTTGCCGTCGACTGAGGGGTTCGGAAAGTCATTTTTTTTTATATTACAATTATTTATGTCTATGTTTTTTCACGGGATGCCAAGTCGTTATCCAGTCGACTACTCGCTATTTCAAAGAGTTCTTAGACAACGTTCAACCCGTAAACTGATCTCACTGTCAGTCCGGGGGGAACGAAGGTGGGCCCACCAAAGCCTTCCCCGCTATCCAAGGGAAATTGTAGATAGCAGCCACCACAGAACGTCTGTCAGCAGAAGGCTGAATTAAATACAACACAAATTTAGTGGGCAATAAATCTGTTTTGGGCAAGAAATTTAGAACACCCTATAGACGTATAGGAGTTCCACTTGATTCTAAGAGTCACCCTGTATATGGGGACTACAAAATTAACTCAAAAGTTTAAATTAAAGTAAAAACAAAACTTCGGCTTTCTTTCTCCCTCAGGAGGCCGAAACGTTATTAATCAAATGCTTTGAAGAACAACGGTAGTGGGGAAAGATTCCCAGGGGGGTCTACTGGCAGGGGATGCTTTTAAATTTATTTTATTTTTGACTAACTTTTGAGTTATTTTTGTCTTTTTGTATGTCAATGTACTAAATTTCAATTTTGACTTGAATCCTTATAGCAAGTCTTTACAAAGTGCCAGAAGGGCTTAGCAGGGGGGAGGATTGTCAAAAGATAGTCGTCAGTAGTTGTCACACAAAATATCTACGACCCTAACCTAATCCTATCTCCTAATCTTGGCTAAGCCTTATACAAAAATCAGTAATTCGAATGATTACCAATTTGAACAATTGGGACACCCTGTATAGTTGAAATAAAATCCTGATAAATCCCTATGTCAAGTGATAGCTTAAAATGTGCCCCAATTCACTGGATAAGCCTTATACATGTACTAGGAGAGTTTAACTCTTAATCTAGTATTTTTGGTATAACAGGTTTTATTTGATTTTTTCTCTAATGAACAATTATTAACTAAGAACTTAAGATATTTTAATTAATAACTAACACGTATTAATGTCTTTAGTTTTTTGGGACTTCTCGCTCCGCACGCGAGATTTTCAAAACGCGTTGGAAGGCTTAAGTTTTCTAAGAAGCCGGATCCGTACGAATTTTAACAAGGATCGCACAAAAATCGTGTTTTGAGGGCGTCGGACGCTATTCGCGAGTTTTTGGCATCGATTACCTTAAGAGGGGTCGTACGGAAGTTGCTCGAGGAGGGCTTTTAAAAAATCGTGGTTTCTTGGGGATTTTTGAGGGGTGTTTGCTATGTATTATATGCCAATCCCTGGCAACTTGTCAGATGCTGCTCGACAGTTTTCTGACAGAAGTTTTGTGTAATTCAGGGGCGTCAGGGGGGGACTTTTTGGGGATTTAATGTGTGATATGTGTATCTAGACCAAACTACTCCCCGGACACGACTCCCAGTTCAGAGACCGTGCTAGACCTGACAGAAAAAGAAATCTCTGCACTGCAGCCCCTGGAAAGTTCCGGCCTATTTATTTTTTTCAAATTGTGTTGCTATTGTTTTCCGTTGAAACCTCTCTGTTTTTGAATTTCCCATTTTTCCTGGTTTTCCTCATCGTTAATAATTTGATAATGCTGCTTATCTCTACTGACATGTGCTGGGTCCAAATGGCCTACTACGTCATTCTCAGCTGGGTCATTTGCACTACCGATGATTTTAGCATCTGTGATTTCTGTGTTAGAACACGCACTTTCAATGTCGCTAACTTCAATCCGATCAGCAGCGCGCTCAAAAGAGGCATCTGCAAATACTGGAACTTCCTTTTCTTGAACTGGTACGGCGGTCGGTGAACGGGGACTGATGTTAGCTCTATGCACGCCACTATTACAGTTAAAAAGTAGCTTGTACCGAAATCAACTCAATATATTTTAGAAAAACTGTTTTTTTTTTAATTTTCAACTTCCAGTATTCATATTACATGAATAAGAACTTTTCGCCCTATTTTATGCTAAGACATCTAGTGTATTTTTTTTGCTCATCCTATATATAGCAGCTCGCTTTCAACCAAAATTCGATAAAAACAAAGCCCCAAAGCATTTTTCCCGAACTATATTAGAGCGAATAAAAAGCGCGCCCTCCTAATCTCCGAACTTATCGGCGCGTAAGCTCGATACAAACCGAAACTCAAGGCTCAGTATTTTTAGCCCAGAGTTACGGTCAGTGTTATGATTTAGGACATTCTGGAGTTCCATCGCTATTAATAAATTACGCGGAAAAGAATGAGCGGAGAGGTCGTTGATTATTTTATTCGCGTTTTTCCATTTTCAGCCGGCAAAACTAATATTTAAGTATGCGTAAGTATATCGATTTATAAGCAAATAAAGGTGAGTTATTCTAAGAAAATATAATAAATACGGAATGGGATGAATTTGATTTATTTTCCATAATTTTCTGATACCAAGTGCTACACCCTTTCGGTTCAGTTGTACTAAATTCAGTACAAAACTTAGTGATTTAGTATACCGGTACTACATTTTGAAATTAGTAGTACCGATATTTAAAGAGTAAAAATGAAGTAATTTACTACCAACTCCCATCTTTCTCAAAATATATGCGGTAAGCTATACGATTATATAGTTGTTGCTTCTTCTAATAATTTAGAGTCATAAGCTTCTTCATGCGCGCTATTGTAAGTTGGTGAACGCGTCACCAAATGTGTGATGCGTGACGTAATGTGTGACACGGCATGAGGCGATGCGATAGAAAGCAGAGAGGAAGATATAGCGTTGGTAAAGATAGGAAGATAGGGAGAGAGAGAGAGAGTTATGTGTTGCATACCTAATACACTGTGCAGGCTTGTTGGCTATTCTCAGTTTCTATTTTGTGCACCTGAAATTTCACTTCTGGTTTGTGATCTACTACTTTTCTTTCTTAATTTGTCCAAACATAAAGCTAATTTTTTTCAAGTTGTACTAAAGTTTGTTTAAAAATGTATTTATTTATCCTTCACCCACGAGATCATTTTTTTTAATGGAATTAAATTTTCTGGCAATTTAGTACATGTTGAACGAAATTTTAGTACATTTTTTCAATCCCACGCGGAAGGACTGCCCACATGCTATTTTATAGTTTAGTAGTTTCAAGTTGTGTTTACACCCGATTTATCTGGAGCCACACCAGACCAGATAGCTCACCGTCTATTACTTAATGGTAAATCGTCAACTAGCGTGGAAAAAACTAAACTCCAACGCGACATTAACAACGAAAACGATGTCCTCACTCAAATGATGATTAGCTGCGTCTGCAAAGTGCAAATTCCAAAAATTTGGAGAAAGGCGAAGGTAGTTGCACTCCTGAAACCAGGGAAAGAACCAACAGATCCTGGAAATTTTAGACCCGTCTCCTTGCTGTGCCACCTTTTCAAGGTTCCTGAAAGAATGGTACTTGACCGAATATCTGACATTATCGAGGAGAAGATCATACCGGAACAGGCAGGTTTCAGACCGGGTAAATCCTGCTGCAGGCAAACACTCAATCTCACTCGATATATCGAAGATGGGTTTGAGCGGAAGCAGATAACGGGAGTCGTTTTCGTAGATCTATCCGCTGCCTACGATACCGTGAACCATCAGAGGCTGGTATGACATCACCAAGGACTTTCGCCTGATCAAGTTGATAGAATGCTTCCTGCAAAACCGACGATTTTTTGTAACATTACAGTCCAATAATAGCCGGTGGAGGACTCATAAAAACGGCCTACCGCAGGGCAGCGTCCTGGCGCCAATCCTCTACAATATCTACACCAATGATCGACCAATAAACGGAGAGACAAAGCGTTTCATATACGCCGATGATACGGTTATAGCAGCTCAAGGTAGAACTTTCAACGACATAGAGGATAAACTAACCCGCGCTCTGGAGGATCTAGCAGCCTACTACAAAAATCACCACCTCAAAGCAAATCCCACTAAGACACAGGTGTGTGCTTTCCATCTTAGAAACAAGGAAGCACACAGGAAGCTAAGGGTGACATGACAGGGCCAAGAGTTGGAGCATAACAACACACCGAAATACCTAGGTATACGCCTGGACCAAACTCTGAGTTTTCGAAAACACTGTCAGGAGGTCAAAGGGAAAGTATGCGCAAGAAACAATATCATCCGAAAACTAACAAATACAAAATGGGGAGCACAACCTCACACACTCCGGACCTCGGCACTTGCTTTATGTTTATCTGTCGCGGAGTATGCTGCACCGGTGTGGTTCAATTCCGCTCATACTAAGCACGTTGATGTGGTACTGAACGAGACGGCACACATGGTGTCTGGCTGTTTGAAAACTTTGAAACCGACCCCGGTGGAGGAAATATGCCCAATAGTTGGTATTGCCCCACCCACAATCAGGAGGTGTGTTGCTGCGGGGGCTGAGCGTAAAAAACAAGAAAACGACCAGAGACATCCGTGGGCATCAAATGCAACCGCATAGACTTAAATCTCGAAAGAGCTTTATGCGATCGACAGCACCACTGGAGATCACACCTGAAGCACACCGAACAAACCTATGGCGAGCGGCTTCTATCCGCCGTCGGATCGAGGCAAATGAAGAACTGGCCCCTGGACACCATCTTCCTTTCCCGATGTGGAGGACGCTGAACAGGTTAAGGACGGGAGTCACACGATGTAACAGCAACCTAAGAAAGTGGGGCTATAAAGAGGATGACAACTGTGAATGCGGCGCAACCCAAGATCACCAACATCTGGCCGTGTGCCCAAACATGAGTCAGACTTGCACAGAGGAGGACCTTATACTCGCAAATGACAAAGCTGATTTTTGGAAACTGAAAATTTGACTTGATGTGGTGTCCCGGACACGGAAAATAAGTAAGTAAGTTGTATTTAGATAAGTATACAGGGTGTTTCATAAGTTAGGCTGCACTTTTTGAAGTAAAGCTTTGTTAGCGAGGGTAAAGTCAGAAAAAACGCTTATCAAAGTGAAACGCTCTTTTAATTAAGCATATTCCGGTATAGCTATAGGGTCGAAATTTTCAGGACAGGTTCCCCCCCGTTCCCCCTAAAATAATTAATTTCGGGAGAACGTGAAGAGCTACGGGGTCAAAATTTCTATGGTTGGTACCAAGAATTTTAAACCTTTGGTTGGTACGCTTCATGCGGGGCTACCCTTAACCATAAGAAAGGGACCGAGCGGGGCTCTAATTTCAGGGGGGATTTTTGGGAAAAAAAAACGTTTTTCCCGATATCTCTGCCGCGGAGCCTCGAATCGAAAATCTGACAGGTGATGATCCTGTTTCATGGGGTCATCATTGGGAGAGGGAATTATACACCCGCCCCCCACCTCCCCGGATACCCAAAAATGTAAAAAAATGAAAAAAAAACGTACAATGTTGTTCGGAAAATTAATAAAAGTGTTATAAAAAAAATAAGAAACAAAAAGTAATCATAAAAAAAGTTAGAGAAATGCGCTTTTCGGAGAAAAAAAGGCGAAGGAGTTCAGCTACGAGGTCAAGGATGGTTAAAATAGGAAGAAAAAAATGCTTTATGAAAAGAATCACAAAATGTTTTGAAAAAATGGGAAAAAAAAATTAAAAACGTAAAAAAAATGTTCGGAAAGTGAATAAAAATCTTATAAATCATAATAAGAAAAAATAAAATAATAAAAAACAAAAAATTGTTCGGAAAGTTAATAAAAGTATTATAGAACCAAACAAGAAAAAAATAATAAAAAAAAATAAAAAATTGTTCGGAAAGTTAAGAATATTATAAAACAAAATAAAGAAAAAAAATAATAAAAAAAAAGTTAGAGAAACGCAGTTTTCGGTGAAAAAAAAGTTGGAAAAAAAAAGAAAAAATAATTGTTTGCAATCAAAGTACATTTTCTGGCAATAGTACATTTTGGACAAAATATTAGTACATTTTTAAATGCGTTGCGGAAGGATTACTCACATGTTATGTTTATATTTATTCTTTACCAACGAGACCCATTTTTTGTAATGGGGTGTAATGCTAGTGCGCGTCCGTAGTAGTAATACTGCACGTGCACCCTGGGTAACGCTAAATGAACTAGCACAACACTGGCGACCAGACAATTCCATAAAGGGATCTCCTGGTCATATCAAATCAAGATGACTCCTGGAAAAGACGATCAAACCGGTCTTTGTGAAGACAAACTGACAATAAAACTTGGACCAAGCATCCGAGTTTGCCAATTTAACATCGAAGGCATAAGCAGAGCCAAATGCCAGTTTTAACTGAATAACGATACTGACGTGGTCGCAATCCAAGAAACTCACACTGAAAATGCAAAGCAACTGAGATCAAGAGGTAAAATATCGGGCTACGACCTGATTGGTGCCACATATCACCAATTCTATGGAATAACAACAGAACGGAGAAGACCTGGTGAAGTGGGCGGAAGATCAGAATGCCTACCTAATTCTCGACGCCAAAGACCGATGTATATTTAAATTAGCATCGTGGGGAACCGAAACCTGCCCTGACATATGCTTCGTCTCAACTGATAGCAATGGCCAACCCCGGCCTGCATCTCGTAGCGTCCTTGATGATTTTTCGCACTCCCAACATCGACCTGTGATCATAGAAGTGGGGTTAAACATCCCACTGATATTCTCATACCCTCGTCCTAGATAGAACTTCGGGAAACCCAACTGGTCTAACTTTACAGAAAACCTCGATAAATGCTTGGGATGGATAGAGCCAAAGTACTAGAACTACGAAAGATTCGCTGGTGCGTCAATAGGTGCAGCTAAAGCCAGTATCCCCAGAGGGTTCAGGAAAAAATACATCCCAGGATGGAGCCAAAACTGCGAACAGCTATACAAGCAGTTTTTGAATGGCGGGAAATCGGTGATGAACTGTTGCAGAGTTTGAATTCAACCAGACGAGCTAAATGGAGAAACACTGTCGAGCAGTTGGACTTTACAAAATCTAGCCGTAAAGCATTGTCATTACTGCGAAAACCGGGTGGTGGGAGTTAAAGCTTACATGTATCTAGCGCCATCTCACCAAACGTGATTGTAACTCATATCACTAAAACATCTAGAGCCCCAAGAGATCGAGCACACACTATTAAAGTTAAAAAGGAGCTTACAGAACTTAAACAGGCATTCGAAGATAACAGACTATACAGCCAACCCCTTCTCAACTGAGGACCTTTCCATGGCACTGAAAGACGTGAAAGGAGGAAAAGCCCCAGGCCCTGGTGGTATACACCCGGAGTTTCTCTCCACTGCGGAAGTTATGCTAGAGGGTGGCTAGCAAGATCATTCACCGATATACTACAAAGAGGAAACATGTCTCACGTCCTAAAAAGGGCAAAAATCGTCGCCTTACTAAAACCTGACAAACCTAGCTGAAAAACCTACCGCCCTATAGCCCTACTTAGCAGGATCTACAAGCTCCTCGAAAGGCTCATATATAATAGGGTTAGTCAAACCATAGAGCAGGCAGGCTTTTGAACAAACCGGAGCTGCATGGACCAAGTTCTTCCTGTAACTAGTTATATAGAGGTCGGTTTCTAAAGAAAACTAAAAACATCGGTAGTGTTTGTTGACTTAACTGCAGCATACGACATTGTATGGAGGCAAATTCCTCCAAATAATACCCTGTCTAAAAACAGCTAATCTCATAGATCAAATGCTCATTAACAGATCTATTCAAGTTACTTTGTGCAATAACCAAAGCAGGCAAATGAAGCTCAATAACGGTCTCTCATAAGGTTCAGTGCTAGCCCCACTACTTTTCAACCTATATCTTGCGGATATGCCTGCGACTACATCAAAAAAGTTTGGATATGTCGACGACTGGGCTATAGTAACACAAGACAAGAGCATGGTAGCCAGTGAGGAAGTACTGACTAGGGACTTAGTAATTCTAGGAAATTATTTTCGTAAATGGAGGCTCCAACCCAGCTCAACTAAAACAGAGACCTCGTGTTTCCACCTTAACAATAAACCAGCCAACAAAGAACTTAAGGTATGCCTCGATAACAATACTCTACCTTTCAATAAAAGTCCGAAATACCTAGGAGTAACCCTCGACAGAACCCTGACCTACAAAAAACATCTCACAAATACAGCTGCTAAAATTCGAACGAAAAATAACATCATTCAGAAACTCTGTGGTCCACATGGGGTTCCACAGCTTCTACTCTACGCTACTCTGCTTTGGAGCTTGTATACTCCGCTGCAGAGTACTGCTCGCCAGCATGGCTTAATAGTGCTCACAGCAAGAAAGTAGATGTAGAACTAAACCGCACAATGTCAATCATATCGGGAACGCTAAAGTCCACTCCCACTCATTGACTGTCCGTGCTGAGTCATATTCCACCACCACACCTGCGCAGAGAAAATGCACTAGCCAGGGAGTACAAGAAAATCCACGGGAACTTGCAACTGCCCATTCACTCAATTAATAGGCTACGGTCCAGACATCTTGCTCTCGTTAGGGCACAAAACTTACAAGATACTCTCACTGAGGCATGGCGAACGGAATGGGAAGATAAGGCCCCAGATCACGCCCGAAATGTACTTAACCTCAATGTCAAAATACCGGGATTGGACTTACCCCGTCAAACGCAGCAGATGGATCAGGCTACATGAAACTTATGTTTGCCAGTGAACGCAAATAATGGGCCGCTTGATGACCAAAAACAATTGTTTCAACAATGGTATCCATGGTTATTATTTGCTGAATGAAGTTACCAAAAGATGGCGATATCAACATAATGTTTCATTATGAAAGCCAATAATGAGCCAAATGGCAACTATGGATGGAATGCATTATTTAGACCATTGAAACTCTGAAATAAAATCAGAGACATTAGTAAAATTCACAACCAGTGTAGAAATTTCAACAATCACGTTATTTACGTTCGGCTTTTTCCTATTTCGAGATCGCGATATCGTTTTAATGTTTTCCGGCGGAGCGACGTAAAATGAACAACTTTTTCACGGAGCGGCCTAAAATCGATTAAAAGCCCGAAACAATACAAACACCGAAAGCGTCAGTTTACGGTTTATTCTGCCTTTTTTTAATCCTTTGCTGCGAAAAAATGGCGGAAAATCGGATTTAGTTTCTCGGCGATGATGACCCGATTTTAAATGACCGTAATGAACCGGGGTGTTTGCGGTTAAAATGGATTATAACGCTGATGATATCCGATACGGTATTTTGTCTTAGGGCACATTTACAGTTTTTTTGTTCAAGGTGTAGCAACAGTAACGGTCTAGAGGCTACATAATAACTTTTTTGACGATGTTAGTGCATACAACTGTACATCTAAGTAGATTGTCATTTAAAATTAATTTGAAATATACAGGGTGTCTCCAAATTAACCCAAACCCGCTACTGTTTTCCGATAAAAACACAACTTTGCATTGTACATTCCTAAATGCAAACTTTTCTATTGAATACCGTTAAATAATGGATCGTATAATACGTCGAAAACTTCATTACAAAAATATATATTTAATTATGTCATACTTTTTCAGACACCCTGTATATTTCAAAGTAATTCCTCGACGGGCGAATATTAGATACGCGCAGGGCGGAAATACCAACCGATGGCACCTCGATTCCCGAAATAATACGGCATTTTATGATGGCAGATGTCCGTAATTACCTTTCACCATGAAGTAACAATTACAGAATAAGCTAAGGTTAACTGTTCCAAAATCACTTGTAGCGAGCCTCTTTATATGGCAGTTTCACCGATTTTTACACTTTAAAAGCCCTAATCAGCATAGGAAAGTTAAAGAAACCCAAGAAAACCAAAAGGAAAAAGCTTGCATTACAAAATTAGCATTGGGAACGATCAATTGAAGCAAAAGAGACCAAGGACAACCCGTTTAGGAATTTGGCTTAATAAAGTGTGGTTTTCCGCATTGGAAATATGGTCTACTACAAGCATACAAGGTATATATTTTACAAAATAAATTAGCTACAACATTGCAAAATTGGAGTTTAAGCTTCTGAAACTCACTTAAGATTAAATATTTACTTTTGCCTAAGGCAAGCGCATGTGTGGTTCTCCCATTCCGTAGGACACAGAAATGAATGGATATTGCTGAAGCGAGACGCGGAAGTAAATTACTGGATTTCAACCGTAATTAATGGTACATGCCAGTATGTCCGATATTTTGTTTTCAAATTTGATTTCAATAGAATGTTATTTAAAATTTAATTTTATTTAGTAAACGCTGTACAATGTTGCTCTGACTGTTAGAAATGTTCATTTTCTTTTTCAGTTTATGAGTGCAATATAATGTGTTTTCTATTGTTAATTAATGCAGTGTTTATTACTCTTTTTAACGTTTTAGTAATAGTAAAATTAACCAAAAATGATAGCAAATTACGAATCCCACTTCTGAATAGAGAAAGGGAGAGCGGCTCTATAAACCCTAACATTCTCAAAGCGCTTTAGCAGCTTCACCGTTTACAGGCCATCAAGTTGAACTATAAAATAGTCATCTTGACGATTGATTTTTAGTAAAGTCGATACTTGGTGCCCCCCAACGTCGACGCTCCCATGTTCGGCATTTTTATATCGAGAGACTTTCTCAAGTTTCTCCGAACACCCCCGATTGCCAAGAAGAATAACATAACAAGCCGCCGACGCGTCGTTCGATAAATCGGCCATTGAAATTCCCTGCTTTGATTACATAACTTCCTGTAGGTGAGTTATATTTTTATTTAAAAGCTATTTTCTAGTAATTAGTGTGAAATTTCCCCGAAGAATGACGTATACTACTACGGTCGACGAACCTCCCCCCCCGTCTTGCTATCGATCCATCCGCCGAAAGCGATCTCCTGGGGTTGATAGAGCTTGTTTGAAATGAGCAGCTACTATAAGCCGTCGAGTTCTTAGAGATAGAGCTATTAAATTGCACTGATACAACGTTGAAATATTATTTGATCCTGTTCCTTGCAGCTGGCCGATTAAATATTTATATTCAGAAATTCCTTAATTTGGGTTAGTTTGAGTTAAAAAATCTATTTTATTCTCATGATCAGGTTGTGCAATTGACATACAACTAAAAAAAATGGGGGAAGAGACGAAAAGGCTTAGGTAATGTTGCATAATCTGTCGAATACCGGCAACAATCGGTTTAAACGGAAGCTAGTAGTGTATTCATGAGAGTGAGTCCTCACGGAGGAGGCAAAATTCCCCCCTCCGGGAGGATCCGTTCTCAAGGTGAAATAAAATTTGCCTTATTACATTTGCTATCCTTGTCTACCTTAAAGGTTCAAACATAAAACATGAGGAGAGCTCATGATGAACGAGCAGTTACTCTCAACAGTAAATGAGGAGTTACTCTGATATTAAAACAAATAACTCATGTATGTTGACCTGGTTTTATATCATCTTTCAAGCGTCCCTGACTTTCTCTCCTTCCCCTTTTAAATACGTTTAAAAAATTAGCAGCTCTGCATTTATTTCTCCAATTTAAAGTGTTGTATTCTCTAATTAAGAAATCGAGTAGTCAAAAGGGAGCACAGATAATGCTAGGTTAGAAATAGTTCAAAAAATAAAATAAAAGTGATGTGCAGTTGAAAAAAGAATGTTTTATTATTTGCTTCAATCCATTGCAACAAGAGTAAATTTAAACACCAAATTAATATCAAATATTTATGTTTTTATGCATGCATTCACATCAGTGACTTCCTTCTCCCTTTCCGGAAGACAATAAAATAAAGGGAAATTGTCACAGCGAGTAGGCAAATCACAACAACGAGATGTGGATGTAAATTGATGGATTTTAACCGTAATTAGTTAGAGATGTATTGATTAATATGCCATGTAATGTGATCAGTATATGATGTTGCCATTCTTATGTATGTCATGTTGTCGGAAGACAACAAAATTAAGGGATAATGTCAAAACAGATAGGCAAATCACTACAACGAGATGTGGATGTAAACTAATGGATTATAACCGTAACTAGTTAGAGAAGTATTGATTAATATTCCATGTAATGTAATCAATATATGATGATAACATTCTTATGTGTGCCTTATATTAGTCCCCACGAATGGTGAATGAAAATTTATTGACAAAATGGCGGAGAAAATTTAACATTATCTAGTAATTTTTAATACTGCCATTTTCTGGCCGCTATAATGTTTAGTTTCGCATACTTAAAAATGGATGTTATGGGAGAATCGTTAAACAAACACATGTTAAAATTGGAAATCTCATATAAAATATTTTTTGTTTAGATTCCTAACAATTTTTTTTTATTATAATTTATATAAATGACATTTATATACCTATGAATATTATGCATAGTTTTCAAGATATTGCAGCAGTGTTATTAGTTATCGCGACCACCCGGTATATATATATTGCGTCCACAAAGGAAAATGATAAAGATAGTGAATATAAATGTGAAATTGAAAATAAAAATGAGAATGAAAATAGAAATGAAAATGGAAAAGAAAATATGAGAAAATGAAAAAGCAAAGAGAAGGGTAAAGAAAAAGGGAAAAGAAACCAAAAAGAAAAACGAAAATAAAAATTAAAAGTAAAAAGAGGAAGAAACGGAAAAGAAAAATGAGAGTAAACACGGAAAAAGAGATAAAAATAGAAAGAGGGTAAGGAAAAAGATAAAGAGAGGATAACAAAATGAAAGAAGAAAAAAAGAAAATGGTAGAGGAATAAAAATTAAAAATCAAAGAAAGAAAGGAAAATAAAGAATAAAAGACAAAAATTAAGAAGAAAAAAAAGAAGACGAGTATAAGAACTAGGAAGGATAAAAGCCGGAGCTAGAGTTACAGTGGAAAAGAAGACTAAAAGAGAAAAAAGAAAGAATAAACATTAATAGTATAGAAAAAGAAAATCGAAAAAAACAGACAATTAAAAAAAGGATTGAGGGAGAAGAATTAAGAAGACTAAAAGAGAAAAAAGAAAAGTAAATTGAAGAGAGAGGAAAAGCTAAAGAAATGGAAACGAAAATAAAAGCTCAGATGAGCCATAACAATTAAGTTTAACGCGGATGAGTAAAATTATATAAAAAT
>JAEQML010076133.1:0-13502 GCA_016904865.1 Pissodes strobi
TTATTCGCTTAGGAAGAATTTAATGATTTTTGTTGAAAGGATTAGTTAATTTTTAAGTGTCCCTTATCAACTTCAGTTTTTAGCAAAGGTAACCAGGTGCAATTAAAACTAACAGAAGTTGAAGCAACATATTCATCTTTATTTAATAAAATTAAAGCACTTTCTCTAACTTTACGTTTTTTAGATGAAGGCTCCTTTGCCAAAATACTAGAAGCGTTCCATTGTATTCTGTGATTGTTATCAAATGCATGTTGACTTGTGGAATTGTGCATTTCTAATATAAGTTTGGTGTTCTTTTATACGTTTTGATAATGGTCTACAGGTCTCACCTATATAAAATTTATTACATTCACATGGTATTTTATAGATAACATTTTTAGTAGTTTCATTTTCATTAAGTGGTTTTGTTTTTGTAAGTTTAGATCTAAGGGTGTTTTCTGTTTTGAAAATTGTACGAAAGTTAAATCTTTTACCTATTTAATTCCAAGGTAATAATGAATCCTCCACAACAATATAGAACATATTTACATCAAAGGTATGGGCCTAATATTTGTTCTATTTTTAGAGATTTAGAAAATAAACATAAAAAGCTATTGCATATTGAAAACAGTTTAACTTTTCTACACAAATGCAAAAACAATAACTTGATTTCTAAAGGTTTAAGACTTAAAGCACCATACAACAACCAAAAAACCATAAAAATCTGGGAAAGAGCTAATAATGCTCTGTTACGAGAAAGATTACAGTTTCATAGATTTAATAAATATAAAATTCAAATAGAAATTAGTAATTTAAAACTAAACTTGCAAAACCAAATTTTACCTATAGATTTCAATCATATTTGTAACTGTGTTCATAATAGTTATTTAATAAATTTTGATAAACAAAAACGTATTCATATAAATAAATTTAATAATATCATTCAAGAAAAATTAAACAAAGAAATTTCTATTGTCAAAAATAACGACTTTATCGAAAAAACTGTAATCAATTTGTCTGATAGAGTATTATGCGATGTTGATAAACTTGTTCTTTCTAAAGGTTTAAATTACTCAGTTACACCTAAAATCATTCCTAAGTTTGATATCATTTCAGCAATTGAAGAAACAACACAAAACTTGCCAGAAGAACCTAAAGACGAATTTAGAATTAGAACTAAAATAACACTAGAAAAACCATTTAAAATTAAACAAAACATAACATACACAGAACAAAGAGCATTACAATCATTAAAAAGAGATAACGCTATTAAAATTCTACCAGCAGATAAAGGTAATTCAACCATAATAATGAATTGCATTACTTACGATGAAAAGATAATGTCTCGTTTAAATGACGGTAATTACTCAATACTAATAATGATCCAACAGAACGTATTGAGAGACAGATATGCAATATGTTAAAAAAACACAAAAATCAATTTAATGACATAGAAAGATTCCAACTAACACCACACAATAGTAAAACACCTCGTTTTTATGGAGTACCAAAAATACATAAACTAAATATTCCTCTACGTCCAATAGTCAGCTGTATAAATTCGCCAACACACCCCATTGCTAAATATCTACTCAATATTCTTAATCCACTTGCTAACAATACTAACTCATATATAAGAAATTCACAACATTTTTTAGAGAAACTTTCACAAACTAATTTTGATCCTAACGATACTCTGGTAAGTTTTGATGTTGTTAGTCTATTTACCAACGTACCTGTTGATAAAACTTTAAATATTGTAAGAAATAAATTAACAAAAGATACTAACCTTGGTGAACGTACAAAACTTATTATTGACACAATACTCGAATTACTTACTTTTTGCGTAAAAACTACTTATTTTCAATACACTACCAATTACTGTCAACAAAACAATGGTATGGCTATGGGTTCGCCATTATCACCTTTATTAAGTAATATTTTTATGGAAAATTTTGAATTGAATTTTGTTGAAAATTATCAATATAAACCTTTAATTTGGTGGCGTTATATAGATGACATTTTTTCAATTTATCCATTAAACGAAAATTTTCTTAACGATTTTCTAAATTATATTTACACCAAAGAACCCACAATGAAATTCACTATAGAAAGAGAAATTAATAAACAACATTCATTTCTTGACATTCTTATAAAAAAAAGACTTGAATAGTTTCGAAACAAAAATATACAGAAAGCCTACACATACAAACAGATATTTAAATTTTAATTCAAATCACCAAATAATGGTCAAAAAGGGGGTCGTAAAAAGTCTATATGATCGAATGAAAATAATTTGTAATAATCAAAATATCAACACAGAAAAAGAATTTTTGAGCAATGTTTTGATTAATAATAACTATCCTATTGATTTCATTCAAAATGCTTTATAGAATTTGAACAACCAAATATCAGACAAAATCAAAATAGACCTATTACGAACCTCTTTATTCCTTATATTCCTCGTTTATCAGAAAAAATAAAACGAATAGGCAATAAATTTAACATTCGTACAATTTTCAAAACAGAAAACACCCTTAGATCTAAACTAACAAAAACAAAACCACTTAATGAAAATGAAACTACTAAAAATGTTATCTATAAAATACCATGTGAATGTAATAAATTTTATATACGTGAGACCTGTAGACCATTATCAAAACGTATAAAAGAACACCAAACTTATATTAGAAATGCACAATTCCACAAATCACACATTTGTCAACATGCATTTGATAACAATCACAGAATACAATGGAACGCTTCTAGTATTTTGGCAAAGGAGCCTTTATCTAAAAAACGAAAAGTTAAAGAAAGTGCTTTGATTTTATTAAATAAAGATGAATGTGTTGCTTCAACTTCTGTTAGTTTTAATAGCACATGGTTACCTTTGCTAAAAACTGAAGTTGATAAGGGACACTTAAAAATTAACTAATCCTTTCAACAAAAATCATTAAATTCTTCCTAAGTGAATAACACCAAATTAAAGATATATAAAACTTCAAAAACAAATTAATTTACCAAATAACACCTCAATAACACACTAAAGACCAGTTAACCACTAATTAAATATGGCATTATAATTGTCATCTTGTCAAAGTCAGTTCATAGCTTGACAATCTGCAAGAGCTTTTTACTGTTGTATTGTATTTGCTAACCATTTTCATTTTTAGTTTCTTTTATTCTTGAAAACGATAGCAGACTTGCTTATCAAAACGTCGAGAATATCTAGCTAATTCGTTGAGGTCACTGAACTGGCACTTGTGCTGTTTGCATCCTGGAGCCGGAGCCGAAGAGGCTCTATACCAATTCAAAACAAGCGTAATCATTTGTGGAGCCAAAGGCAACCAATTACAAGGTAAAAATATGTACAGGGTGTCTCAAGGTGGATGGTACCTTACACTCTTCAGGAGAACAACACAACGGATCATTCTGAAAATTTAGTCGTTTACATAAACGGATACGCTCTACCTCGCTAAAATATTTTCGACAATGCAGTGTTGCCGCTTCTACTAAAAAGTAGTAGCAACTGTAAACTTTTAAATAGAACACCCTATATATTATTACATATTTGAATTTTGCGGAGAATTCTAGACATATTTCATGAATAATGTCCTATACCTATCTCCAACTGTTTTTGAAATATTGACTGGACTGGAGATAGGTATAGGACAATATTTATGAAATATGTCTAGAATTCCCCGCAAAATCCAAATATGCAATAATATATGGGGTGTTCTATTTAAAATTTTACAGTTGCTTCTACTTTTTAGTAGAAGCGGCAGCACTGCATAGTCGAAAATATTTTAGCAAAGCATATTCGTTTATGTAAACGACCAAATCTGGTGCTCCAGGAACGTCTAAGGTACCATCAACAATGAGACGCCCCATATAGCAAACTGTTTGCCCCTTTTGGAAACGCAAATGTGCAAATTACCATTAGAGCGAGACAATTGAAATGGCAACCCATATAAGGCTCATTCGTTTATTCCGTCTGATAATTCGGAGAGCTTTAAACCGTTTTTTATTGCTTCAGATTTGTCGGAGTTACCTCAAATGCCGCTCTTTTATTCTAGCTTTTACCGGAGGGATCTAATCTTTTGCTCCGAGAATTTTGGTCGATGGATGAGATTTTTTATATCTCAGAATCTTAATTAAATTCGAAATTAAAAAAGAAAAAATTCAATTATTACATATTTAAATTTGCTGTAACAACTCGAGAAGTTCAAGTGTTGAAGGTTTTTAAATGTGATTTATTTGATTTTTGAATATTATTAACCGACGTGCTTGTGTTTACTGATTATTTTTAGGTAAAATCTGGTCATGCGATCTGGAAAACTGCCATATTTGTCGTCCTTCTATTGAAAAAAACGCATATCCCAAAGTGCTTGGTAATATCTATCGAATGGTGTAAAAATATATATGGGTTGCCTAATAAGAAAAATCCAGTAAATGAAAATATTTTTAAAATATGCACCACGTTTGCGTTTAACTTCTATATTATTTGAGATAAGGTAGAGTCCCGAGACAAACAGGCCACCCGGTACATCCACTATGTCGCTGAATAAAAAATGTCCAACCAGTAGATCGCTACATCCAATTTTATATCATTTGTAATAGGTATACATAAACCAGTCTAGGTTGACCTAAGCTACGTTTTTTTGACATTATTGTGACGGGTATAAAAGCTACAATGCGACTGGAATATTAATTATAATAATAAATCAAAATCGATTTTCAGCTGCGATACCGGTATAATTTAAAATGGCAAATAAATTTTTGAAGCACGTAGGTACGCCTATAGTTGCATTGAAGCCCCATTATAATTATAATTAAGCCATCAATGCTATAACTAAATTATTTTATATTTTATCCCACTATCTATCTATTTATCGATCTTGAACCAGAAGTAAAATAGTTCACAACTAACTTCTCTGCTTTCTTTGGTAGAACTTCACTTAACATGAGGATATATATTAAATCAGTATTTCAGGACTTATTTAAGTTTTGCTTATTTAACAAAGCTTATTAAAGGCAAATTTGGCTTTAACTAGAATCTAGTTATAGCTACGAAATATGGTTTTATCAATATCCAAGAAGTCCACGAAGTACAAAATGCGATGTGAGTTTTAGAGAAACAAATGCTTATGGTTCATTGAAAAAATGTGCAAATAATCTATTACTGGGCATTGCTTGCCTATGAGTTATGATCATATTTTGCAGAGCTTGTTACGTGTGTCCAATTTAACTATTCCCCGTATATCTGTTCATCCCTTTCTCTCCAACAAACATCCCGCCCTCTCGTATACTATTTTATTCAATGAATAGAGGTATATTAATGTTTGCTCTTTCGTTATTTACACATTCTACTAATATTTTATTAAGTACGTGCTCAAGCAGTTCAAGAAAACTTTCAATCTAAGTTTTGCTTCAATTAATTATAACTTCTCGACGAGATATATATCTAGGTAAATGAGCTGGGACATTTTAAAAAGGAAGATATTTTTAAGTTATTGCGATAAACAAGTGGTGCTACTTTTAATTTTAAATTTCTTTAATGGTTTTCTTAACTCAACTAAATTTTATTTAGTCAAACAATGTTTTGGAAAGCCCACAAATTAAACCTAAATAGCGCCTTCAGCATTTCATATGGCCAGCTAAAAATCAGTTCTTGTAAAGAAAATTAATATATGCCAGACTATTTAAAATATTTGCTTTTTAAAGCAAGATGCTGATTAATAAATTATACTTAAGTATTTTTTTCTTCAAAGAGATATCACAAGTGTTGAACTCTAGATGCTTGAACTTATTCTAAATGCAAACTGTCATTCGGTTCTGGTGTCATATAAGCACCGTCGATTTTGAAGCTTTTTTTGGGTTCTATGGAAAGATTACATCAAATGGGACACATTAACGCAAAAAAAATTGCGGATGAAGCACATTTTCACAAAATAAATCGAAAATAAAAATTAAAATTTAACATACATTTTTTCCTCATAAACACAATTCCAGAACACTTTGTCATGAGGTATGGTCGCAGAAGGTTAATAATAACATAATATAAAGGTTCTTTTCTTAAAAATTGCAAATAAAACTGTTTTTTGCACTTTAAAACGATAATATAATATTTATGACATAAACGTCAACATGACTATTTCTTAAACATGACTGTTGGCTTAGCCAAGGCCACCCATTGTAGTGGCCTTGGCTTAGCACGGCTCAGCTGGCTGTTGTACGGGTAGATGTTGCCAAGTGTAATTTCTATTTGGTTCTAAAATATAACAGCCTCGTGTTGAATATGTTTCAAAAGAACTGTGGGACGAAAACTTCTTATAAATAATGATTCTTAATGGCTTTGTTTAATAAAATAACAATATATGATTTACTAGAATTAGATGTTACGCTAGAAGTGAGTCACTTTTAATAATAAGTCATATAAACTAATTTATTTAGTTTATTGAAATAGATACAAATTTAAAAAGTCATTTGGATTTATTTAAGAGAGTATCGTGAGTAGTGCGTTTGTTTTGTTACTTTGGGTTAATTTTGATTTTGTGATGGGCGGGGTTGATCAAGAGCGTAGCCCGCTCGTCTCAATGCGCTTGTTTGGCTAATTAAAGTTAGTTTCGATATTTTTTGCTACTTTGGTTAATTAGGGTTAGTTTTGATTAGTATTGGTTAGTTTTGGTTAGCCTGGGCTGGTTTTGCTTAGTTTGAGATAGCGAAGAGAAAAGCGCGTGTAGTGCCCTTGCGGTTTTATTTTGGTTAATTAGGGTTAGTCTGTGTTAGTTTTGGTTAGTATGGGTTAGTTTTGGTTAGCCAAAACAAAATCAAACATAAAGACAGCTTCAATCGTGTTCAAACCAGACAGCGACGAGTTACTACAAAACGTATACAAATTCCTAAAAGAAATAAGAGATATACTTACCGAGGTAGGAGCAGACGACGCAACCATTATAGCTCCATTATGTATAAACGCACAAGTTTTCAGAAAAATGTGCGAGTGCACATTCCACCATATGGACGTCAAACTGACATTAGTGTATCCCATGGGCAGACTCAGAACTAACACCACCAGACAACGTCAAAGGAACGAGGTAATCATCATAGAGCAGGCAGAAGGAAGATCATATTCGGACATGTTAAAGACCCTAAAAGATAACTTAGACTCAGAACTTTCCAAAGGAGTCCGTCAAGTCCGCAAAACAAACAATGGGAACCTTCTCTTGGAAATGAAAGAGGAATCCCTAACAAGACGCTTACACGATAAAATAAGAGACACATTCACGGATGGAAAAATTCGTATGGCAGGAGGCAGAGGCAAAAAGACGATTTACATAAGAGACATAGACGACATTACAAACACCGATGAGATCAGAAGAGAGCTAATTAATGAAAATTTAATTGAAAACAGCGACACTACCAACATCAAACTAACAAATAACCCATACGGAGGACAGACCGCAATCATCGAAATGGATGAGACAAAATCAAAGAATCTCATAAAGAATTCAGGAAAGAGTTACGGTAGACAAGTGTTTCCGTTGCTACCAATTCGGACACAACGCCCGCTTGTGCACGAATAAGGAGAAGGACATGTCTAACAAGTGTTTCAAGTGCGGGGACGAAGGGCACCGGAAAGACTCCTGTAGCAGCAACATCATCTTCTGTCCTGCTTGCAACGAAAAAGGCCACAAAACCGGAACCTGCAAATGTCCCTCCTTTAAACTAGCCCTAAAACAGGAGAGGATTAACAGTAGGAACCTACTTACCAGCACCGATCATTAACCATAGAGCTAAACATTCTCCAAGGAAACGTGCAAAGGAAAACCGCTTCTGAAGACCTAGCGAAGCTCTTAGCTGCCGAAAAAAAGTGCCACCTACTCTGTCTACAAGAACTTAACAGCAAAAGCTCCTCTATCCTTAAAAGCAACACCTACAACTCAGTCAATGAAAGTAGCTCAGCCATAATCTCTAATAAAAAGTTTCCTGTATATAAATTCGAGCAAAGACAACATTTTGTGTGCGTAGACCTAGGCTTTGTATGCGTCTACTCAGTATACATATCTCCGAACTGCCATATAAACATCGTCGAATCGGCACTGGACTCGCTACTGAGTAGTATATACAGGAACTGCTACACTAACAATAAACCTGTTATTGTCACTGGAGACTTCAACTCCAAGAATCCAATATGGGGCGGCGGTGTATTGGATCGCAGGGGGAAAAAATTACACGAAGGGATGACCTCCATGGGCTTGATGACTCTGAATGATGGCAAGCACCCTACCTTAGTGAGAAAAAATGGCGAGTCTTACATCGATCTCACCTTCATCTCGGAAGAAATTTCCAACTGGGGTCCAACAAGGTGGCAAGTTCTGCACGAATGCGAGCCCCTAAGTGACCACCAGTTCATTTTCATCAAAATCTCCATCAAAGGCACTCGCATCACTAAACCAAAATACACCAAACAACTGCAACCAGAAATCTTCCACAAAAATCTCGAAAACTTCTTTAGAAAAGCAGATGGACAGACTGTTTCCAATAAAATAAAAATGCTCCAAGAAACCTACGACTCTTCCTGTAGCAGATTAAAAGCAGACGAAAACTACAAACTGCCCTACTGGTGCGACGATACCATCGGCAACCACATTAAAGACGTCAAACAAAAAAGAAGACATTTTCTCAGAAAAACCAATAACAACACAGAAAGAAGAAGCCTAGAAACTACATACAAAGAAGCGAAACACAACCTAAACAAGGAAATTCGACGAGCTAAAAAGAAAAAATGGAGAGAGCTAATAGCGACACTACAGGAAGACATATATGGACAAGCCTATCAGATAATCAGAAACCAACTAAAAGCCACGGGACCAAGAGTAACTTTAAGCGCAGTAGAAAAAATGGACATCTTTAATAAACTGTTTATTACCGACCCGCAAGATAAACTTCCTACAATCACCACGACCCCTCACAACATTATACCAGCCGTCACGGAAGATGAACTAAATTATGCCATCTCACGGATCAAACCTAACAAAGCTCCAGGTCCTGACACCGTGAAGCCAGAACACGTTAAGACCCTGCTATTGAGTAATATAAATTTCTTCATAGATCTGTTTACAGAGTGCCTCAATCGAAACCTCTTCCCTGAGAGCTGGAAAATATCGAAACTCATTTTAATAGAAAAACCATCGAAACCCGGAGATGAAGAAAAAAAATATAGGCCCATCTGTCTGCTAGATATCCTGGGCAAGTGCTTTGAAAACATCATCAACATTAGATTGAAGGCAGAGATTGAAAAAGCAGGAGGTTTCAATCAACCGCAATATGGCTTCACTCAACGGCGCTCTACAGTTGACGCAAAAAAAAAAATCATCAGCACCATCCAAGCAAACAGGGACCACATCACCAGTGTCATATGCGTCGACGTAAAAAATGCATTCAACACCGCAAACTGGGCTCTAATAATCAAAAAGCTAATAAAACGCAAAATACCCCCCTATCTCCTAGCAGTCCTTAAATCCTACTTTGAGAACCGCTCCGTCCTCGTAGACAGCAAATCCAATGGCGAGATTACTGGAGGAGTCCCGCAGGGATCAGTGCTTGGTCCAACACTCTGGAACGTCCTCTACGACGATGTGATGGAAGCATGCAACGACGAAGGGATAGAGTTAGTGTGCTACGCCGACGATCTGGCTGTTTTATTAAAGAGTAAGTCCATTGAAGAAAACGTCCTCCAGGGAAACACCGCTCCCTTTAAGATCCACCAGTGGATGTGTGCAAACCGCCTGGAAGTAGCTCCCGAAAAAACGACCGCCGTTGTATTTGGATGGAGTTACAAGAACCGAAAGAGCATTGAATACCGTTTTGAAGAACACCTTATAAAACCGGAAAAGTCTCTGAAATATCTAGGAGTAATGCTGGACTACTGTACTAATTTCTCTATCCACGTGGACTACATCGTCAAAAAGTCCGACAAAGTCAGCAAATCCCTCCAATGTATCCTTCCAAATATCGGCGGTCCATCCTGCTCTAAAAGGAGAGTCATGGCAATGGCTCTCCAATCGATTCTGCTCTATGCAGCACCAGTATGGGCAGGCGCTCTCGGAGCAAAAAGAAACCTCCAAAAACTGGAGTCTTGCCAAAGGAAAGCAGCCGTCAGATGTTGCTGCGGTTACCACACCATCTCTACAACAGCTGCAACTGTCATTAGCGGTCTTATTCCAATAGACCTTCTGGTGGAAGAGCGGTGCCGAATCGAAGAACAACGAACTCCCGAACAAAGCGAAGAAACAAAAAGAAGAGTCAGAGAGTCAGAGAGAAGAAATACATTGGACAGGTGGCAACAGAAATGGAGATCCAATAGCAACGATGCTAAATGGACGAAGGAAATCATCCCGGACGTCCGCTCGTGGGTAAACCGTAATTTTGGAGAGGTCAACTATGCTATAACCCAATTTCTGTCGGGCCATGGATGTTTTGGGACTTACCTGTACCGTTTTAAGCTCCCGCCTGCATCTATGGAGATGCAACTGAAGACTCTCCAGAACACATGCTGTTCGAATGCAGTAAATTTGAAGCGATCAGGCAGATGGCTCAAATTGATGTAGGGCACAGACTCACAAAATAAAACCTGCTCAACGTTATGCTGATGGATCGAGCCGGTTGGAACGCTATCGAAAAACTAATGGCTGCGATGGTAGAGAAAAAGGAAAGAGAAGAGAAAGACCTGGAAAGAGACATCGGACACTAACGGAAGAAAGTAAGAGCTCCTGTCTCGAAGTTGATATTTGTTTCGAAATGGTGCCGGGACAGGCAGCTGGAGACCAACAGAAGAAAAGGGTTTTAGTCGGTCGCTTCGGCGGAGTCCGACACTCCCCATGGCCGCCAGAATGGCCTATCACCAAACAGAAATGCAAATCACCGTTGACCATGGGAGTGCATAGATACGCATTTCCTAAACCTCTATAAAAAAAAAAGTTTTGGTTAGCCTGGGTTAGCTTTGGTTAGTTTTGGTTACTATGGGTTAATTTTTGGTTAGTCTGGGTTGGTTTTGCTTAGTTTGGAATAGCGAAGACAAGCGCTTGTCTCTTTACTTTGGTTACATAGGGTTAGTCTGGGTTAGTTTTGTTTAGTATGGGCTGGTTTTGGTTAGTCTGGGTTGGTTTTGCTTAGTTTGGGATAGAGAAGAGACAAGCGCGCGTAGCGCGTTTGTCTCTTTACTTTTGTTAATTAGGGTTAGTTTGCGTTAGCTTTGGTTAGTATGGGTTGGTTCTGGCCAGTCTGGGTTGGATTTGCTGAGTTTGGGATAGCGAATATTAAAGCGCGCATAGCGCGCCTTTCTTTTTATTTTGGTTAGTTAGGGTTAGTCTGGATTAATTTTGGTTAGTTTGGGTTAGTCACCAGGCCCCGACGGCCTACCGCCAAACGTGATCAAATCGGTGATAAGCGGTGACATTCCGTATTTCACTAAATTCTTTAATACTTTCTTGACAAAAAACGAATTTCCAAAGGCATGGAAAAGGACAAAACTGATCCTAATCGATAAACCGAAAAAAACAGCAGACGAACCAACAAAGTACCGGCCAATATGCCTTATAGACGTAATCGCTAAAGTGTATGAACACCTCCTAAATAAAAGACTTGTACGTGAAATAGAGAACAGGGGAGGTTTTAATGCACACCAATACCGGTTTATGAAAAAGAAAACAACCATAGATGCAATAAAACAGGTAGTGAATAGAGCAAGGGAAAAGCCGGGAGGGTGGCATGGATTAATACTGGTGGATATAAAGAATGCCTTCAACACAGCAGCTTGGGAGGGCATCACGGAAGTGCTAAGACGGAAAAGAGTGAGCGAATACCTAACAAGGACAATAATGTCATACCTTAACGACCGACGAGTGATCGTGGAGGAGCAGATGGAGAGAGACGTATACGGAGGCGTTCCACAGGGATCTGTGCTCGGTCCTACGCTATGGAACGTTTTATATGATAGCATAATGGAGATAGAGACCCCCCGAGGAATCCGGCTGATATGCTATGCGGACGACCTAGCGGTGCTGATCGAGGCAGAAAGCGATTCCGAGATGATGGAACACGGAAACATGACACTTAGTAAAATAAAAGATTGGATGGAAGACAAGAGCTTAACAATTGCCACAGAAAAGACTAATGCCATTATTTTGAATTTTAAATGGAAGGTGCAACACATCATGTTTAGACTCGATGGACAAGAGATAGGGCCAAATAAAACGGTAACCTACTTGGGTATGACACTGGATCGTGGACTGACGATGGCCCGCCATGGGGAGAAATCCTGCGATAAGGCTAAAAAAGTTATGAAAGCTCTTTGTACGCTACTACCGAACTTAGGAGAGCCACAAGCCGCAAGAAGAAAAGTCCTGGCAATGGCCATGCAATCTGCAGTATTGTATGGAGCCCCGGTGTGGCTTCCGGCTATGAAAATAAAACGCTGTAGGGAACTGGTAATATCAACCCAAAGGATAGCGGCACTTAGGATCTGCAGCGCATACCGCACGGTGTCGACGGATTCAGCTCTGGTTATTGCGGGACTGGTCCCACTGGAGCTACTCGCGGAAGAAATGTTGCGACTATACAACACAAGAGGATGAGAAGACCCGACCTGGAGAGAGCGTAAAAAAGCAGAACGGGGCCGCACAATTAGCAGCTGGCAAAGAAATTGGGACTCCTCGTCCTCCGGAAGATGGACACACAGGTTGATCGGTGACATAGCCCGTTGGCTGGAGAGAAAATGGGGACATATAGGATATCACCTGACTCAGTTCCTGACGAGCCATGGAATGAGGGAAAGTCGATCATGCTGCTACTGCGACGCAGAAACTGACGACGCGGAACATACGTTCTTTGTCTGTCCAAGATGGGCAAGAAAGCGAATGAAGATAAACCAGGAAATCGGAGAAGCAATCACGCCGGAAAATATTATAAATATAATGATCGGAAGCAGGGAAAACTGGACACGCATGGAGGGGTACATTAAGCACATAGTGACCACAAAGGAAAGTCATGAGAGGGCACAATGAGAAGAAAAAATGGAAAATTCATCGGCGTACACAAACTGCGCCCAGACGGCCCTCCCTCGGATGAAATGAGGATTTTCTGCGGTGCCAGAGGGAGGCATACACACACTTGCCGTAACTAGGGGGGAAGTTTTTAGTCTGTAGGCGGATCTCTGGAGAGACCGAATCCGACACTGGCCGGCTTCATGAACAACAAGCCGGTGCGCGTCTTTCTAGAAGATTTTTTACCCCCGGAAAAAAAAAAGAAAAAAAAAATTGGGTTAGTCTGGGTTAGCTTGGGTTAGTTTTGGTTAGGCTCGGTTGGTTTTGCAAAGTTTGGAATAGCAAAGAGACCAGCGCGCGTAGCGAGCTTGTCTCTTTAACTTGGTTAATTAGGGTTAGTCTGGGTTAGCTTTGGTTAGTCTTGGTTAGGTTCCTGGCACCGCAGCCATCTTCTGCGGGGGTTGAGCTCCTGCCAGG
>JAEQML010076134.1:0-13501 GCA_016904865.1 Pissodes strobi
GCCATAGGATCTACCTTTAGTGTGTGTGCCACTGCCATAAAAAAAAATACCATTTTTTTAGGCGATGTGATCTGTCACTTGTCGTTTTTTAACTACGTAGATTATTCCATTTTCTAGGGCGTGTCATCCAGAGAGAAATTAATAACTAAAGTGAGAGAGCCAGATGTACGTTATTCTTTGCGGACCCTGTTACGGTGGCGCCACTGTGGGCATCTAAAACAAACTATGTGCTCACGGTAGATAAAGTAGGTATTTATACCCACATCGCATGGTCGGTATAGTAGGTCACATTTAGACCATTCATGGAAAATATTTAAACTTTTTAAATTTAGTGAGCAGGTGAAAATAAAACAAGACAATTTAAACCAAACGAAAGATAATTTATTATTCTTTATATTTCAACAACAGGAATAAACTCTTACATCAAAAAGTTAACTCTGTAGATAGAAAAAACAGCCTACTATAGGAACTTTAGTATAGTATTAGTGAAATGACTAACAAATAATATAAAAAATACATATTCTTTATAGGCAAGAAAAGTTAAACTCTTGCACACTTAATTTAAAACTCAACCAAGTATATATGTAGATAATAGTACATAAATAAGTAGGCCAACCTTTGCCTTTGCTTGCCTAACTTAAACACGAAATACGGGAAAAAAACAGCCAATGTTAACATGGAAACTATAATAATTTATAAGTTAAACCACTAACAAATAAATAATATAAAATAATACATAATATCTTTATATTTCCAAACATAAGAAAATAAAATTCTTAACAATTTTTATAATTTTAATATTTATACTCGAGCTACCCTTTTATTCTAAATACTCTCGTACCGTAACAATCCAGCAGCAGTTAATCCCAGAAGAAAATAATTATTATTACAAATAGTTATACTTATTCATGGGTTTCATGCAACTTGGTCAAAAAATGTTTTATTATTTGTTAGAAATAATAAACCAATATTTAAATGTGTATTAATCATAGCTTAAGATTAATAAAATTAGCCTTCCAATGCTAATGTGAATCCGGATAGCCGGCTTCCAATTTTTCGACCGATGCACGGCCACGGATACACCGATGACTCAGCAGATGGATGTCTTAACCACTTGAACGAAACTGCTTTACTTTTGCAGCACACCTTGCTCTTTATTTTTGGGTGAAATGCCTGGTTATTAACAAACACGAAACTCAAAAACTACACGCAAACACAATATATAAATGATAAAAAATGACGCGACGTTTCCCTGACAGCTTGCATTACATTGACGTTCTACTCTATTCTCTATTAATTCCAAATGCCACCGTTTCAAACGCCGTGCGCGTCTAAATTGCGCGGTAGCAAATAAACGCTATCTACAAACTGCCCTATTCAATAAGCCCTCTCACTTTAGTTATTAATTTCTCTCTGATGTCATCTATCAATTATGGCAAATGACATCTGTTACTTGCCATTTTTGAGCTACGTAGGCTACTCCATTTTTAGATTATTCAGGAGAAATCGCGAATGACGCGAGTGTAAATCATTTTAGCGAAGCGGACGATGTCGTTTTTGGGGCGTGGCATATATGGTCACTTGCCATTTTAGGCCAGGTGGGCTATGTCATTCCTAGGTTATATTATCTATTAATTTTCTGTAATGTATATTTGGTAATTTGATCATTTTAGGTCAGGTGGTCGTATAATTTTTGCAGAAAAGGATAAAAATAAACTTTGCTGTAGTGGGGAGTGTCACGGTAATTTTTGTATGACCTGTACTGGGCTGGATAAGGCAACAACAAAGGTGCTCTACCAACGAAAGTACTACAGTATTAGATTTTTCTGCAGTACTTGTGACTCTCCTACGTTAAAATTTCTTCACGGCAAAGTATCAAACTCAAACTCAAACATTATTCATGCTATATACATAATAAAATACTTACAATCGTCATCTAAACACCTACAACCGCTGTTACAATAATTTTTTAAA
The DNA here is from genome assembly GCA_016904865.1 of Pissodes strobi. NCBI lineage: Eukaryota > Metazoa > Arthropoda > Insecta > Coleoptera > Curculionidae > Pissodes > Pissodes strobi. The sequence goes on from JAEQML010076134.1 coordinate 1,975, forward strand.
TTTGAAAATAACATATAAGCAATAAACAATATAAACAAATTAACAGAGATAAATGGTTTAAATTTTATTCAATGTCTGAGAAATTGTTAATGTAAAACTCATCTAATGAATAAAAACATGTTCTGATTAGGTAGTTTTTGATGGCAGTTCTAAAGTTTCTCGCGGGTAACATTTTCACAGATGCTGGCAATAAATTAAACATTTTGGGGCGTAGAAGGAAATAGCAGTTTTTATTTTGTGAATTCTGTGATAGTCAATGTATATATTCTTTCTATGTCGAGTAAGGTGTTGATGAACATTATTATGAGTGTTATACTTTTCAAGATAGTTTTTAACATATAAAAGGCAGTGGAAAATATACAGACTCCCTGTCTGTATATTTTCCACTGTTAAGACTTTGAGTGCAATAAAACTCGATTTACAATCAGAACGGTAATGTAATTTTGCCTTCGGTCTTATGGCTTTTCTCTGGAGACCAAAAATTCTTTGAGTGTTAGGAGCACGACCCCAAGAAAGCAGAGCATAGGTAAGCCGTGAGTCGATGTATGCGTAGTACACTGATAAGATAACTCTTTGTGATACTATTCCATCCAAATTTCTAAGAACATACACACTTGACGAGATCTTTTTACTCAGTTCATCAATATGATCGTTCCAAGTCAACTTTGAGTCCATTTGAATCCTCAGGAACTTAATAGTTTCCGAGGACCCAACGTCCAGGAGTGACCTTAGGGAAAATTATAGGACCCTGGTTTTAGACTGGTTAAGGTTTAACCGGGTTTAACTGGTTTGCGGTAAACCATTCTGTTATCCTCGACTGTGTCTCCTCCATAATCTCCTGCAATGCAGATAAAATCACAGCTACAAGGATCGCAGATCTCTGTCGAAAATGTCGAAGCTATGGGAACCTGTCTAAAGAAGAACAATGACCTTCTTCCAATAATTTTTGAAATCTACCACATTTTGAGTAACCGTGACTCCAAATGGAAAATTTTATACAAAAAAATAGATGACATTCCCAGCCTCGATACCAGATTCTCTGATAATAGACAAGAATAGTATATTATTTTATATGGAGGAAAAGTGATACTTTTCATGGCGCGCTCGTGTTTAACAGCCGAACGGAGTGAGGCTGGTAATAGAGAGCAAGCCATGAAAAGTAACTTTTCCTCCAAATAAAATATGCTGTTTTTTCTTCAAATGTCGACAAATTAATGCAAAAACGTCTCTTTTTAATAGTAATAATATCTAATTATTATTAAAGATAAATGGGTTCGCAAGGCGGCTTAGACCACGGTCGTAGGTGGCCTTGCTTAGACCGGTGTCGATGAATTTAACATAAAGCTGTCAGTGGACACTGTCAACAATAATTATTTTTTAAGATGGCGTCTCCGATTGCGTTTTAATTCCGTATTGATAAGCAGTTATTGAGTAAGTTCGATTAAATAATAACCAATTTGTTCCTAAATTAGTGATTTTTAGAAATGCAGTCACAAATTGAGTGGTAAATACAAATTGTAGTTTAATAAATCTTGAGTTGTTGACGCTTATTTTGTTGTCTGTTTGTATTGTATCTATGTTGCTATGACAACACTTTTACCTCCGCCGGCGGAAAAGTGAAAAGTAAAGCTCCGGCGGAGGAAAAACGAAACTTCACGGCCGCCTACACAGTCGAGTAATGACGGATTTACTGACGTTTGAAGAAAAACTTTATTCCATTCGATCCAGGAAATGAAGCAAGATATATTCAATCTGTCATCTATTTTTATGGACAATCATGATGAGTTTGGAAATGCGAAAAGTGTAAATCAGTGGCACTTACGATAGAAAAGTTGACTGCCAAAGATAAGCCAATTATTAGGAGTAACCCACCAACAGTAAAAAATCGATTTCGACCCAGACCAACCATACAGATAACCATGACCCAGTGGATATTAATTCTCCTAAAGTAATTGCTTCTCCTAAAGTCATTGCTCCCACACCTCACGTATCCCTCATAAAAGAAGACTGGCATTATGTGGTAGTGTCCAAGATCCCATCTCCTTGCACACTATACCAAAGAAAAACTCGGAACTACTAACTTTATCCGATCCTTTCCAATGCTGAAGAATAAGGACTGCTCGTACTCCGATTTTAAGGTTGGTGTGCAGAAAAAAACAGCCATTTAAAGCAGCTTAAGGGCATAAGTATGTGGCCGCCGGGTACTGAAACAGTGCCAATCCATCTTTAACACCCTTAAAGGTATCGCCGCCTGGAGCAAGTACTTCGATCACTGGCTATCAACATTTTGTACCGAGCACTTTGGACGGCCGAAGCCTACCACCACGCTCTGACTCAACATCTGTACATATAGCTGGGGGGGTGAGGTCTGTTGGGGTTGGCTCTGACAGCGAAGCTTTGGCTGCCTGTAAGTCTCTTGCGCTGGAGAATTTGGAGGTTGTGGAGAAAAGTGCGAAGAGGGATGGTGGGCTGAATATGGACCCGATGAATCCACCTATAGTGCGGCTGTCGCGAGATTCGGATGCGGCTAATGGTTGTTATTTGCTGGCTAGACTGAGAGACCCCTCCATATTAAAGGCTCTTCGGCTATTCATTGCCTATCTCCATGACCAACCTTCCAGTGTGTGTTTTGAAGGGCACACCAACACTAGCATCAAATTAGCTCTAGCTTCAGAGGTACTTCCTAGTGACGTAGACTCCTTGCGTAAGTTTCCACTTCCACGACGCGACGACTGCGGTATTGGTTCGGTTGGGGTTGAAACGGATCTTTCTGCCTTCAGGTCTTTCTTTTCATCGGAGAGACTTCAGAGGAGTTGGGAAAGTAGCAATTTCTACTAGCTCTCCGATTAAAGGGGGGATTTTTAGGTAGATTGACGCGAACAGTGGATCAAGCACTCTCTGAAAAATTGGATGATGGCAAGCTTAGTGTTTTTCTTATTAATATTCAGTCCTGAAGACACAAAACAGATTAATTATTTCTTTTATTAGAAGAGCTTAATTTTCCAGAGATCATTGCCATAACTGAACATTGGTTAAATGTTGGTGAGCCTGTGTTTGTCAAAAATTATACTACACTAACTAGATTTAATAGAAGTAATTTATCTCATGGATGTAATATGATAATGTCTACCAACAACGACTTTTCGGCAGTGACTAAGTTCGATAATTTATAGTCTAAGATCATAATGCTTATGACCTCTATCTTGTTTGTATTTACAGAACACCTGACGCTGACATGCATATATTCAGTCAAAGATTACTGAGCTTGCTTGAGTTGGTTTGGGTTAGTTTTGTGGGGCGACCTTGATGTTAACTTTTCCAGTGTGTGTGCTGCTCAAGAATCACTTCGGTTCATTTTCGACTCTTTTGGTATAATCATGCATATTAGGTCACCAACTAGAATAACTAAAACTAGTTCTAGTACTAGCACACCAACACTAGCATCAAATTACGCAGTAAACGATTTTTTTATTAATACTTAATTTTGAGCATCTTACACTGGTTTAATGTTTGGTGTTTAGTGTTTAGTATTTAATGTTTAAATGATTAAATATTTTGATATTTAATATTTTATATTATATAATATTTTGACCACGTACAATTTGCACAGTTGTATAAAGTTTTTGTATAGTTAGGTTTTTGTTTTTCTTTTCTTTCTATTTGTGTTTTTATATGTTTTGTACTCTAGCTCTAGCTTTGTCTACAAATTGTAAAGAATTTTGACAATAAAGCGTCTTATTATTATTATCATTAGTTATATAATTATATATTATTTATATCATGACCGTTGAACTTAATATAAAAAATTGGAAACCAGCAATAAGATAAATCATTTTCTATTGGCTGCACCATTTTTGGAGTGATGCATTTAAATATGATTTATTTTATTTTTAATCTATCTAAATAATATTAATTATATTTTTAAATGTCCAATTTCCACTTTCATATTTTATGGGGATCGAACCTATGAGCCTTAATAGTCCAATCATAATAACCTCTAGTTCGAATGAAGAACTGAATGTAAAAGCTTAGATGTTGATTCCTTGTTAAGGCTTAGTAATGACCATTTTTGAGCCAAGTGATCTATATCATTTTATTTCATACTGTCGGCTAAATGATAATTTTTCTACGACTGCCCTGAAAATAGACAAAAACGCACAAACAACTGCTCTTGAAAACTGGACATTTCAAACATCGTGTGAAAAGTATACTTTGCACACGGCGTGTGCAAAGTATACTTTTCACATTCACACGCTTATTCGGGTATTTAGATTAAAGGGCTTCGTCTCCGTTTTAGAGCTTCGCCCTCAAAGGTCCCATTACCAGATCTCTAAAAAAGGGGGCCCAATTATAGGGCTTCACCCCCCGGGAGCCCCTTTTTGCAAAAATGTAGAAAATGGAACTCTTATACCAGAGACCCCCTTTTAAGACTTGGGGCCCCATTTTAGGGCTTCGTCCCCGGGGGCTCCATTGCTAAATCTGTAAAAAATGGGACTCCCGAACCATAGGCCCCATTCTAGGGTTTCGCCCCCCTGGGGCCCCATTTTAGGGCTTCGCCCTCGGAGCCTCTTTTTCAAAATATTTGGAAAATAGGGACCCCACTCCGGTGGCCCCATTTTAGGACTGTGCCCCTAGTTATAGTTTAGCGAGAATCTTACTCACGTAGCTTTTTTCATTAGGAATAAAATTTTCTGATAAATCAATAATAAAAATGTTTCCCATATAATATGTAATTTTCTACCACACTCCCAGTGGGGCACCCTGTATGTAGCAGTCGTAGAAAAAGTATGGTGTGCTCCACGTGCTGAAAAGACTTTTTACACTCATGAGACTTTATGACACTCGCTTACGGCTCGTGTCACCAAACTGTCTCATTCGTGTGAAAAGTCTTATTTTCAGCACTTGTTGCACAATATACTATTTGCGGACTCATTTGAGGGCTGTAAATCGAACATTACAGTATCTGATACCGTAATGTGTTATTACAGTATCTGATACCGTAATTTATTTATTTGACAGTGACAAGCAAATGAAATCATAATTTGCTATGAATAACCATGGCTATATCATTGTTAAGTTGGAGCGATTGTTAGATTGACAACAATTTTTTTTTTAATTTTAATACTCTTTATTCATTTTGAAAATAATTATAAACACGGCATGAAATAAAATATTTTTTATTACGCATGCATCATAATCAACGATTATCGCACGCTGCAGCGTGCTTAAAATGATGTTTATAATGCGCCTACTTTTTTAAAGGTTGCTATAGAAACATTTGATCATGTCAAATGTGACAGATTAATATATTCGTCAATATATCCCTTAAGTTTAATATTTAAAACATTTTTGAGATTATGATGCATTCGTAATAAAAAATAGCGTATGATATACGTGTATAAGAGGCCTTTAAAGCCCTTGCGACTTACAAAACACTCCGCTGCGCGTCGTGTTTTGAAATATGTCGCGCGTGCTTTAAAGGCCCTCTTATACACTTATATCATAATATACTAATACGATACACGTCCGTTAGGTCTTATTACAGTACTCGTTTATATTCCGTACTGTAATAAGTCACCTACCGGACTTATAACGTAAATTACTATTGGGGGACTGGCAAATAAGCCTATCAATTTTTGACAGTCATGTTTGACCTCGTGACTTCATGGATGTCAAATTAAAACAAAAAACCGAGCTTTCAAAATCCCAACAAATATTAATTGATTGATCACGTCAACGATAAGAGTTTCTATTCAGCAAAAATTAAACCTCTGGAAGTTGCGATAAGAAAATTACTTGCCTGGAAATGCGTAGGTATCTAACGTCAGATAATATTCAGTACTGAAATCTTTCAGTAGTCAAGAGAAGAAATCTCTACAGGGTCGTTGATGGTTTTGTGTCAAAAGATGTAAATTCATATTGGATTTTTATATTTACTTGTTAAATGCAAATAATATTATGTACTAGTTTAGTTGATATTAAAATATATAACTATTTGTTTCGTGATTTTGGAAGCCTTTTCCTATGCTGAGATAATGATTAAGAAGTACATTTAGGTATTCAAATAGTCCTTCAAAATTAAAAATAATTTTACAGAAAATATTACTAAAAATTCACAAGTTATTAATATCCGAATCTATATTTCTACGGGAGTAAATAAAATCTTCTGATTTGCCTATGATTTTTAGTTAATTTATAAATTTTTTTTACGACAATTAAAAAAATGTACCGTGAGCAGGAAGTTCCTTTAATTGCATGCTTTGTTTGGAAATAAAGCCATAGGCAAACATTAAGGTGGTGATCAAATAGTCAGTAAAAATTAAAAATAGATTCACTGAAGAAAATATTAATACCTAAACGTTAATACTATCTGTATCTACATTTCTACCGAGGCCATTTGTTACTCAAAATACGATGAAGAATGACTGCAAAAAGATTTATGAATTTGAACAAATTTTATAGAACTGAACTTACCCCAATGGTCTCCACATCTACATATTGGCCGCTCAACTGGAAAACAGTAAGGAAATTCAAATTTAGAAAGTAATCGCCAATATTATGAAATATTTGGAGAAAATTAAATATGAGATTTACGCTTGTAACTTGCCTTCTTCATCTTCTGGATCATAGTCCCCGGTACATACGCATTGGTCCATCTTGTCGAATTTTCGTTTCAGTACCCAATAGGGGACAGGGAATCGTTTCAAAGATCTAAAAACATTGTTTGTTTATGTAATCATTATTGTAAGTATTAAATCACAACTAGCCATACCGTATCTGTTATGAATTCAATAATAGTTGATTAATTAATACTTACATCAACATACATATAAGATCGGCTAAGAACACTAGGGCTGTTATACAGCCGAATAGAATGGCTATTAAGGAAGCAATGGAATTGTTGGTCAGCATGATAACTCCAGCGTATAGCAGAAACATAAGAAAACCACCAGTAGACACCATAATCCATCCAAAGTACGTTATAGGCCTAGAAATTACAGTGTATTTACAAAATGAAGTTGCTGGCCTACTAAAATATTTAAAAAACGATTTTAAAAATAACGTCATTAGGGGTATGAATCGAAAAATACAGTGTATATAACCAACTATAATTTAACTTTATCATTTTTATTTAGTGCAAGCTGGTTTTGTAGACTGGTTATCTTAAGCGTTTTATCAAATGTTAGACCCGGTATAGACAAGTACTGATAAAGGTCTAATCAGAATGATTTGCTTTAGGGTAAAAAACGTAAACTCTTCGTACATTAGTTGCTTCAACGTTCATTTAAACTTTAGTCCCGGAGTAACCGAATAGTGAGATGGGTCATATCATTAGCTTTTGACCCAAAATGTGAACTCGTGGCTTTCTTAGGCGTTCGATCCAATGTCAGACCTTGCATAATCAAGTATTGTTAAAGATTAAATAATTTTGTTCTTTGGCCATTGCACATTCGTTATGTTAAGCGGCATTATAAGATCCTTTACACAAATAGTGCACTATATAAAAATCGGCCTTTCCCATTGGTCGATCCGCATGGCCCTCCGCTCGCTTCGCTCGCTACGGGGGCTCAAGAAAATGAAACTAAGCAGGTGCTAACCAAATCTAACCCAAGACATACCCAAAATCAAGAAAAAAAGCTGTTTAGAAACATAATCTTTAAAAAAAAATAAAAAAGAGCAACGGGTTCGAACCCGCGTTTTCCAGGCGAGACCCAACGGCCCAACGATCTAAACCTCTACACCACAAGAGCTCTTGATAGAAATCGATTGCATCACGCAGACATATCGTAATACGAGGATGGATCGACCAATAGGAGAGGTCAATTTTTACATAGTGCACTATTTGTGTAAAGGATCTTTAAATGCTGTTAAGCGTTAAGTTAAACGTTAGACCCGGTATGGTAAAGTATTGCTATGGGTCAAGTGATGGAGACATTGTTTCACAACTCGATTTCCTTTGACGACTTATGCAATTTCGAAAACTATTCAAACGTTGATATTTATAATAAAAAGTAAAGTCAATTTGAGAAATTATGCGGCTGCATCAATAATATTAAATGAGAAGACCAGCCTACATATAGACATAGGAAACAATGAGGGAGTACATTTAAGTTTCCCAGATTTTCGATCATCAATAATATTAAATGAGAAGACCAACCTACATATAGACGTAGGAAACAATGAGATAGTACATTTAAGTTTCCCAGATTTTCGATTTTGTCTTTTTTACCTTGTTGATTCGCCCAGAAGAGAGCGGCAGTTTGTAATATTGACAATTATACAAGGCGCCCAAATAAAGTGTTTATCCGTAAACTAAATGGTACAAACAAAAGTTGGTCACACTATTCATCGATAATTATGATATGTACCGTTGTGTATTATTGTACCTTTTTAGTGAATTATCTGTTAAGTTTTTTGGAGAAAAGATATGGACTACCAGCATTATAGGTTGCTTCTGACGAAAATTTATAAAAATGGTAGCAGAGGGGAGATTGCCAAAAGGGCGTTATAGATATCCAGGTTCAAGTTAAGAAGCAAAATTATAAAATATGCCTATACAGATTCCAGTCCCCGTAGAAATTTAACACTTTTATTTATTTTTTTTTTTGAAAAACAATGTGTGTTTTTTTGTGTAACAATCAACACTGTATTAAACTTAGGTGATTTTAATCTGAATTATTCAAAAAATGGGTTTTCTACTACCGTGCGTAAAATACTCAGTTTACGCACTCTCTAAGATTCGTAAAATAGGCCTTTTTAATGTGCAGTGCGTAAAGTAAGTTATTTTACGCACTAGTGCGTAAAGTAAAGCTGACATATTTTTTGACGTTTACTGACATATTTTTTGACGTTTAGGACAGTGCGTAAAATAATATATTTTACGCACTAGTGCGTAAAATAATTTATTTTACGCACTAGTGCGTAAAGTAATATAATATTATTTTAATTTTTTCATATTATTTTCGATAGTAGAAAAAATTTTGTATGCTACTCATGTGTAAAGTACCTTTTTTTTATTCATGGGATTATATGGGACAATATTCCCATTCATAAAAAAAGATTCACTTTACACACTTGTTGCATAAATAACTATTCTATATCAATAAATTTAAACTGATAGTGTGACGTGCCATTATTCATTTTGTATCGAATCAAGTTTTAATATTTAATATAAGGTATTTTTATTGACAAAATGGTGTAACTTATTTATTATTAGCCATAATATGCAGAAATCAAATTAACCATCCAGATGACACCATTTGCATTTTAAGATCCTTTACCTAATATAGTCACTATGCTATATTAGTGGCCTCTGATTTGTGGATTAACGTCACTTTCACTTTATCTACGGTCGAGTCAGTTTATTCTGGCAGGTCTAAATGGTCTAGTGGTCAGAGTCTGCGTTTGGAATGTGGGCTGCTTGCGTTCAATTCCCGTCGGGGGCATGACGTGTTTTCTTTATTTTTTTAAGGTTATGTTTGTTTCTTTTTGTAAATTTGGGTTAGTTTCAGTTAGTTTTGTTTGGTTGCGCTCCGGAGCGAGCGAAGCAAGCCGAGGGCCATGCGTGAAGAGTTAATAATACTCTAAAGTCACGTGAACCCACGAATCAGAAGCGGCTAATATAGCATAGTGGCGTAGGACTGTAAAGAATCGTATTATGCAAATCATTTCTACTTGCGATGGCCTATATCGACCGGTAGGAGAAATGGTGAGAGTGAATTGCAGTTGTCTTCTCCCTGAAATTCAAAATTGATATTGGCTTGGTTTTCTTTGGTGCAGTTTCCTGTTAGCGATATTTGACGCATACCAGCCGTACCAATTTCAGAACATGAGTTGTTGTTTGGGGATTTTTTTGACAGCGCGGGAATTGAGATTTACTTTAACACGTTTCTTTCATGGACGGCGGGTCGGATGGTTATTTTCTTTCGGCTAGGTCGTGTAATTAATTAAGATATGCTTCGGCACATCGAAGTTCAGGCTTTTCTTTTCAAAATCGCTTTGGATAAGTTGTTGGATGTGACATGTAATGTGTGGCTGTACTTCTATTGGTCAGTCGTAATTTTTGGTAGTGGGGATTTTAGAGGAAGTTCCTTTGCTTCCAGGAAGTGTCGTGTAAGTCACTCTACGTTGGTTTGCCTTTTAGAGCAGTATGGTGTCGGTTGGACGTGTAAAATTTAGGTTTCCTTTTGTTGGATTTTCCCATCGACCCAGTTTCTTTAGAGTTTCAGGTCTTGCCTGTACGTTACTTTTAGCTAATTGGTTGTGTGTTGCTTGAAACTCATTCCGCAACGGAATTTAGTACTGCTATTTGTCCGAGGCGTTCTCACCCATGTGTGGAGGCAGCCTGATGATTCCAGCGTTAAGCAACTGACAGAACCTTTCACAGGGCCTATCTGCCGGTCCTACTGACTTTTTTGCTACGCTTAACTAGGAGTCAAGTTTTCTGCGGGTTTTTCTTGACTGGGTTATCTTCAACTACACGTAGAGTCCTTCTTCAGTGTTCCGCGAGTGAACAATTTCTTCTGGAGAGGCTGTCTTCGAACTGTGAGAAATCAGTTTTTTTTATATATATATTTACGTTAATTGCTAGTTAGTGTATACCGGGCTAATTAGCCTTCGAACCCTTAATGTTTTTCTTCTACCTAACAAACAAAATTTTAATATTTGTTATTAAGTAGGGTATGTCTCCGAGGAGGTCAAGCCTTTTGTTTGCCTCGTGTTTTTTTGGAACCTTAAAATCTGGTTAATTGTGTTTAACTTAAAACAAGTCTGATTTTGGATTGAACCTTAATATATCTGGTCAATTTTGTTTAGGCTTAAAGAAGTCTAGTTTTCTTTTGTTGAACTTTCAATTAACTGAATTCAATAACGTTATAAGTTGTCTTTTTTCCACGGTCATTAATACTTGTATTTAGAGTGCTACTATATTGATATTGCAGCCTAGTGGACTTTGCGTTATTCGTTAAATTGTTTTTTTTCTTTCACTAACTTTTGGATACAAACTCCGTCATAAGTAAGCTACTAAACTTGGAGTACTTGCACTTAATTTAAAACATTTTTTTTTTCTCTCTTTAAAGTTTAACGTACTTTAATTTAAGATAACTAGTATATTAAACTAATCTTAATTACGCGGCAGTTACCAACATATTGTAACTAATACCTATATAAAAATGGTAGTAGTGCAACTTCTTGTAAACAAATCATGATTTGGGTTTTTAGCGACTTGTAAGGGATCATTTATTTGCGTTACTTGAATCTTTCTTATGATAGGTATAGATCAAAATAAAGTGATTCTAGCGGTATTCCTAGATTTCAAACGAGCTTTCGATTGATTCATAGAATCAATTTATTGAAAAAAATTATATCAGTATGGATTTAGAAATAACGTTTATAATTGTTTTAAAAATGATGTAAGTAATTTAATGCATGGAAAAATTATAAATAATAGAGTACCTCAAAGCAGAATTTTGGGACTATTATTATTTTGTTTGCAGCCGATACGTTAATATATATCAAAGGTAAACAT
>JAEQML010076135.1:0-13501 GCA_016904865.1 Pissodes strobi
AATCAGCATGAAATAATGGATATTTTTATGCATGGGTTTTATCTATGATACTAGCCTATTTTTCTGATCGGCTACAGTTACTTCATGAGACTTATTTAAAATGACTGTAATGCCAAATTAGGTGATCAGAAGTGCAATAATTAGAAGCTTTCACCGCGGTAGTATCTAATTGACGTTGTCAAAAGCTTTTAACACATTATAAAAAATCTTTAGCATCAGAAGCTATTTTTAATAGTACCAATTCAATAAACATAAATTTTGACAAACCACTTATGTTAAAGCCAATAAAACATTTAAAATTGGCAAGATAAACGGTTTTTAAGCACGCGCACCGCTTTTTTTAATGGGTCTAGCCGAATCTAGGGAAATAGAACGTTAAGACATTCGGTTTTTATTTTTTGAACATTCGGTGGAATTCCGGTAGGACAGATTTATAGGTTCGCGGTGCGGGCTAGAATACTAAATTGCGTCTACAGTAACATTCAAACCTGTTACGATTTTATAATTTTTTTTCGTCTTGGCAAGTCCCCGTTACGCATCTATCGCCGAGCTTTAGACGCGAAGCTCTTGCGTAAGCCGCATTTTTGTCCTGTGGAGATCAACGTTAGCTTTAGATAAAATCATTTATACCATCATTATACCATCCTCTGTCAGAGCATGTAATATTTTCAATTTGATATGGTTGAGGCCTTTCGTTTTTATGACTCTTTGGATACTTTTTGTACTTACTTTACAAGATTTGGCACCGGCAGATGTGGATTGAGTCGGATTGATTACCATTTCAGCAACAATTTCTGCCTTTTTTCCTTCTGGAAGAGCAAGTCTTTCTGATGTTGGAGTATCTTTCAGCGCTAGCGTACCAATTTCTTTAAAGCAATTTATATCTCTCGATATAAGTGAACATGTGTGGAGTAGAATAAAATTAAGCTTGAATTGTCAGAATTTGACGATGCGGGGAATGAGTGTTTAAGAAATAACACAAAAAGTCAATCGAACGAAGGTTTACTGTTTAAAACTAATAAAGGAATACAACGTGCTGTGCGTATTGAATCTGAACAAACGACTAAACTACGATAAGTATTTTCATATGGTCACACACCAAAAGAGGTGTAACATAATCCGATTTCTTTAAGTGAAGCAATTAAGACAAACTATATGCTGAAGTGTGAAGGCACCATACTTATGTAATTTATTACATACAAGGGAAACCATAAAGCATCTTAGTATTGGAATATACAACATTCTCCCTCAATATTAAAGATGCTTTCTAAATAATAATAAAAAAAAACGATTCTAATATACCTAAAAAACAATATTTTTCGCAGTAACGGTCACATACACTATTTAATGATTATTTCATTACAAATGAATTTATGTTTTTTGCAACCCAATGATTTTGTAAACATATCTGCGATCATTTCTGCTGTAGGCATGTATGAAAGCTCAATATCATTTTCTTTTATTTTATCACGAATAAAATGATATTTAACATGTATGTGCTTAGTACGTTTGTAACATAGTATATTATTTTACATGGAGGAAAAGTGATACTTTTCATGGCGCGCTCGTGTTTAACAGCCGAACGGAGTGAGGCTGGTAATAGAGAGCAAGCCATGAAAAGTAACTTTTCCTCCAAATAAAATATGCTGTTTTTTCTTGAAATGTCGACAAATTAATGCAAACCATTTCTTTTTAATAGTAATAATATCTAATTATTATTAAAGATAAATGGGTTCGCAAGGCGGCTTAGACCACGGTCGTAGGTAGCCTTGCTTAGACCGGTGTCGGTGAATATAAACACCAAGCTGTCAGTGGACACTGTCAACAATAATTATTTTTTGAGATTGCGTCTCCGATTGCGTTTTAATTCCGTATTGATAAGCAGTTATTGAGTAAGTTCGATTAAATAATAACCAATTTGTTCCTAAATTAGTGATTTTTAGAAATGCAGTCACAAATTGAGTGATAAATACAAATTGTAGTTTAATAAATCTTGAGTTGTTGACGCTTATTTTGTTGTCTGTTTGTATTGTATCTATGTTGCTATGACAACACTTTTACCTCCGCCGGCGGAAAAGTGAAAAGTAAAGCTCCGGCGGAGGAAAAACGAAACTTCACGGCCGCCTACACAGTCGAGTAATGACGGATTTACTGACGTTTGAAGAACAAATATGATTTTCTGACAATTTTATCGCTCTTTGGTTATCGTTAAAGATAGTCATCAGCAAATGAAGATTTAAGAAACTACAATAATTGTCTTTTGCGCTAAATATTTCTACACATAGCGCTTTTAAATACAATTGACTTTGTGTTATTTCTTAAACACTCATTTCCCTGCATCGTCAAATTCTGACAAGTTATGGGCCCAGGGCTTGCAAGAGTGGTTAAGAAGCGCGATAGTTCGGTGTTGTACGAGGTTGTGCGTTTGTTTCGTCGTCGTAATAAAAAATAAAATGGCGGTAAACGAAAGTTTAAATTTCGGAATGAGCGTTGAAAAACTTAAAGGCTATGAGAATTATAGCGACTGGAAGTTCCAGATAAGTTAGACGGACTTTGGAACTGTATAACTGGACAGTGGGAGCCTACGGTGGATTATAATACAAGAGCGCATCGTGAAGAGAAAGCTCTTTAAAAAGTAATTTTTTCTCTGGACAAGTCGACGTTTCCTCATGTGATGCAAGCGCAAACTGCTAGCGAAGCGTGGAAAGCTCTTGAAAAAGCATTTGAAGACAAAGGACTTCATAGGCGACTAGTTCTACTTAGGAATTTCTGCTCCATAAAGTTAGAGATTTTTGGCACAATGGAAGAGTATGTCAGCGAAGTCATGTCTTTCATCATTTTAAAAACCGCTAGATGATGACTTTTTAGGCGTTATGTTATCATGCTGCAGGGACTGACAGTGGACTACCAGCCATTGGTTATGGCACTCGAAAATTCAGGTGTGAACATAACGTCGGACTTCGTTAAGACAAAATTACTGCAGGATAAAAAATGGTAGAATAGCAAACATACTGGTGACTGTGCACTTGTCGCAAAGAATTTTAAAAAATCTCCATGGTGATGGGGCTGTAAACAGAAAGGACATTTTAAAAATCAATGCCCTCAAATGAAGAAAAGTCCTCGAGATAATTCTGAAAGGCAAACAAAAATAAGAATAGCCAAGGTGGATGGAAAGCTTTGTTCGCAACAGCTTTAAGTATCAATAGTATTCATGAAACAGCCTGATATGTTGATAGTGGTGCCTCTTCCCACATGACTGGAAACAGAGAACTTCTTTCCAACCTAACGGATGAAGACTCGGGGCAGGACGTATATAATTCTAAACTATCTGTGAGTGGAACTGGCAATAGTGTTGTGAAGTTGAAGCACAATGGAACTGTACAGAATATATCAAAAATTAAATATGTACCAAAGTGAACTTGTTGTCAGTGAATGAAATGGTTTCAAAGGGACATTGTGTTCATTTTGACGCAGAAGGATGCAGAATAATTAATGAAGGGAACTGCAGTATTAAGGGAGAACCTGTAGCTAGTGCAGCAAATGTGAATGGCTTGTATAAGCTAGATGTCATGAATGTGTTTGCGAATGTGGCGAAATCTCTAGATTCTCAGATGCTATGGCACAGACGCCTAGGTCACCTTAATCATTATGGCATTGTTGAAAAAAGGTTTGGCCACTGGTGTCTTGTACAACAAAAATGAAAATCCAGAATACTGTGAAAGTTGCATTAAAGGTAAGCAGGCCAAAAAACCTTTCCCGTATAAAAATAATAAACAAGTCACACAAAATAAACTTGACTTGATCCATTCAGACCTTGTAGGACGTATGGAAGTGGAATCATGGGGTGGCAAAAAATATATGTTTACCCTGATTGATGGCGGCACAAGGAAAGTATTTTGCTATTTTCTAGAACATACAAGTGAAATTCCAGAAATTTTCAAAAACTTCTGCTCCATGGTGGAAAACCAAACAGAACGAAAAATAAAGATTCTAAGAAGCGACAATGGAGGTGAATACTGCAACGAGCGTTTGGGAAACTTCCTCAAATATCGGGGAATCAAACATGAACAAACAATCCCCTACACTCCACAGCAAAATGGAGTGGCTGAATGCTACAATCGAACCATACTCGAAAAAGCACATTCAATGCTCATCGACTCAAATAGTCCGAAGCAGATGTGGGCAGAAGCTGCCAACACAGCAGTTTATCCTTCGAACCGTTCACCAACTAGAAAAATATGTGGTGAAACTCCTGAAGAGAAATGGACCGGCAAAAAGGTAGACTTGAAACATCTGAGGATATTTGGATGGCGAGCTTATATTCATATACCCGATGTGAAAAAAAAAACTTGACAACAAAAGTAAAGAGTATATTTTTGTCTGGTACTCTGAAACAAGTGCTGGATACAGGCTATTAGACCCAAGTAACCATAGTCTAAAAATAGCCAGGGATGTTATGTTTTTGGAAAACAAGCTTTCAGACGACCCATCGAAGATTTCCATTGCACCAACTACATCAGAAATTATTCCGTTGAAGATAACATATGGGAATGAAGGTGATGATGCTGACTTAGAAGATATGCCAGTTGAGGCCCCCCATCTTCAAGAAGAAGAAGTCAATCGAGAAGAAAACAGTGATGTGCTGGTTGGTGAAAACGAAAATGAGTCAAGTGAGAGTGAAAGTGAAAATGTTGAATCCAGGTATCTTAAACGTGTAATAAGAAAACCGAACAGGTATGATTACTGTATTACTAATTACGACTCTGATTTTGCTATGTTAACTATATCAGACGAATTAGAGCTAACAACCATTTCCGAAACATTGTGAAGCTCACGATGTGTAGAATGGCGAAAAGCAATTAAGAATGAACTTGAAGCATGCAAGGCAACAATGCTTGGGAATTGGTCGATAAACCTAATAATAGAAATATTATTAAAAATAAGTGGGTTTTTAAAATTAAAAGGAATCAGATTGGAGATATAGTGACTTATAGAGCTATAGCAAAGGAGTTTACTCAAAAATATGTAGTAGATGATACTGAAACTTTTTCGCCAGTTATCAGATTTAGCAATTTGAGGCTATTATTAGCAATGACAGCTGAATTAAACTTAGAGGCTGATCAGTTAGATGTGGAAACTGCTTTTTTAAATGGTAACATTGACCAAGAAATCTA
Source organism: Pissodes strobi (assembly GCA_016904865.1). NCBI lineage: Eukaryota > Metazoa > Arthropoda > Insecta > Coleoptera > Curculionidae > Pissodes > Pissodes strobi. The sequence continues at coordinate 5,175 of JAEQML010076135.1, forward strand.
TATGAGTCGACCAGAAGGTTCTTTTGTCGATTAAAAAAGGCTATCTATGGGCTTAAACAATCCGCCAAATTATGGCATGAAAAAGCATGTATCGAGTTAAATTTTGTGCAATCAAAAATAGAGCTATGTATTTTCTTTAAAAATTTTGCGGATTCCATTATAATTATAGCACTTTATGTTGATGTTTTTTTTATTTTTGTACAATGATCACCAAGAGGCAAAACATTTAAATTTTTATGATGTTTACAAAATGGGTGTGCGGAACGGGAGAAGTGAATATGGAAGCTGCTCGTTCTATGCTACATGCTAAACCACATCTTCCGCAATTGCTTAGGGCTGAAGCTGTTAATACGGCAGCTTATGTATTGAACAGAAGTGGACCATCGGAGGACAAAAGTAAAAGTACCTATGAGTTATGGTTTAATGAAACACCAAGGATAAATAACTTGAAAGTATTTCGTACCGATTGTATCGTTCATGTACCGTAACAAAAGCACAGAAAACTGAATAAGAAAGCTTTAAAAGCTTTTCTGATTGGGTATCTTAAAGATATTGATGCATATCGTATATGGGTGCCAGAGACTCATGATGTTTGTATAAGCCATGACGTCATCTTTAAACAAGAAAAACTGGTGTATAAATCAACTGAACTTGAGTGTAATGTGGATCACACTCAAGATGATGAGAATCCTTTAAAGGATGAAACACCAGAAGAACCCAGACAGATAGAAACTCATTCAGAATAAGAGTCTCCAAAAAGACGTCAATTTCGTCCTAGAAATCAAATAGAACCTCCTGATTTCTATGGAATCCCGGTTGCGTGGATTGCCAACAGTGAACCAATAACGTATGAAGAAGCCATGTCATCAAAGCAGTCAGATATATAGTTAAATGCGATGCGTGAGGAAATGAACTGTCTTCAGCAGAACGAGACGCAAGTTTTAGTGGATAAACCAAAATACACTAAAATTATTTCCAATCGATGAGTTTATCGCATTAAGAGCAATGAAAATGAGGAAATTGAACGGTTTAAGGCACGCTTCGTCATAAAAGGTTGTGCGCAGCAAAACGGCAGGGACTTTGACGAAACTTTTAGTCCAGTAGCTCACTTTGATATTCTAAGTCTTGCTGCCAGACAAAAACTACACTTAAGGCAATTTGACATCAAGACCGCCTTTTTATATGGAAAACTTGACCAAGATATTTACATGCATAAACCAAAAGGTTTCGAGGATGGTTCATCACAAGTCTGTAAGTTGCAGAAAAGCCTTATGGGCTCAAGCAAGCACCAAGATGTTGAAATCGAAGATCTACGGATTTTTTGCGAAATTTTGGATTTAAGGAGAGTTCTTCAGATCCTTGTTTATACATACACCGATCAAGTGCCGGGCATCTGCTATTAATACTATTGTATGTTGATGACGGACTGATAGTGTCAAGTACCGGAAACCGGGGGAACTTCGACGTCCAGGTAAACTTCGACACCTACTATAATTTTGTCTTTTTTCTGTTTTTTTTTCCGTTGATTACCAAGTGTCTCTTTCTTTTCAGACTGGTTTTAGTGAATAAACAGAATAAGTAGTAAGATGCCGCGCACTTACGTAAAGAAGGTGGGGGGAAAGTGTTACCAAAATTATCCTCCAGAAATTATGGCCAAAGCGGTGGAAGCTGTGAAGCAAGGGATATCCCAGTTCGCTGCGAGCAAAAAGTTCAGGGTCTCGAGGACAACTTTGTTGGAAAAAATACACCAGAAACATCCTCTACAACTAGGTCGTCCTACTGTGCTAACCCGAGAGGAAGAAGTGTTGATAGTAAATTCTCAAATTCTCTCCGGACAGTGAACGACTGGGGTTTCCCAATGACGCAAGCAGATGTTCGCCAGGTTATTTCAAAATTTGTAACTAAACAGGGCATATTCCAGGATTGAAAAATAATCAACCTGGAGAAGACTTTGTACACTGCTTTGCAGCAAGGAACAACTTAAGCACTCGCTTAGCAACCAATATTAAACCCCGGCGAGCTGCGGTTGGTGCACCACAAGTAACCGAATTTGCTAATAACATTAAAGATCAGTTACAAACTGCTCTACTGCAACATGTCTACAACTATTATGAGACAAATATCACAGACGATCCCGGCGCCAAGAAAATTTTAGTTCCTAGGGGAACTAAATGAGTAGAAAGGGCTCAGGAACACTCGAGAACTACGGTAAGTGTGATGGTTTGCGGCACAGTAAAAGGTGACTTGCTACCCCCGATGGTTGTCTATAAAGCCCAACATCTTTACGAAAACTGGACGATTGGAGGGCCTAAAGGGACAGTGTATGATTCAACATTAAGTGGGTGGTTTGATCTGGTGACCTTTGAAAAATGTTTTTTTTTAAATATTGCTTCCTTACGCCAAACAAAATAGCTCCACAGAGGAAATAAAAATTGGCGATAACCTCACATCGCACTTTTCACCTCGGGTCGTAGAAGCTGCCTTAGACAATAACATCTACATGACTCCCCTCCCGACAAACTCTACACACTTAATGCAACCACTGGATGTGAGTTTTTTTGCTCCGATGAAGCGAAAGTGGAGGTAGGTTTTGGATAGCTGGAAAAAGGAATCGCGTCGAAAAGGTTTCATCCCGAAGGAGCAATTCCCATCGTTATTAAACCGTTTATGGATACACATAAAAAAAAGTGCAGGAAAAAACCTGCAGCCCGGATTTCGATCAACAGGCATAAGCCCTTTTAGTCCTGAAACCGTTTTAGCCTAAACTTCCATCGACACAGTCAAATTCGGAAGTCTTTGGATGAAAGTTTACTTGAATTTCTGAAGGAATCTCGTGGTTACAAAGATGTATCATGTACATACAGTTCGTAAAAGGGGAAAGAAAGTTTCCACAAGGCCAGGTGAACAAATGAAAACAAAATCAGCTACGATGGCCCCCAACTCTACAGATGCCCAAGAGCTTGATGCTTTACATGATAAAGCAGCTACTAATTTCCTGAATTCTTCAGACACCGAAGAACCTGATGTTTTACCACCAAAGTTGCCTAAATAGACTGTTACAAACGTGCCTAAAAAGATTGTTACCAACAAAGCCAATTCAAAAAAGAAAAAAATCAGGGACAACCTGCTTTAACTCTAACGTAAAAACCACAGAGCCAGTAGCCTCAAGGTCACGTGGTCAAACAGTCAGAAATATTGATAGCAATTCCGGCCCCTACTGCACATTATGCAATTATTGCAGTTATAAAAATTACACTGGCAAAAATGATTGGATCTGTTGCATCTCCTGCTTGAAGTGGGTCTGCGGCACTTGTAATCTTGGTTCGAATGACCTCCACTATGAATGTCCCTCCTGTGCCTCGTGCTCAATTTGCTTGATAGATTATTCTTAGTACACTAATCGAAAGGCTTGGATTAAATGCGTAACGTGTAACAAATGGGTTTATGGACATTGTAATAATGGTTCAAACCGAGCGAATTACGAATGTCCTGTTTGCGAGAATGATGAGTAAAGACTGACTATTAGTATGACAGATGACAGTAACGACATTAAAACTCGAAAATCGATAACGAGTATTATTTGCAATTCGGGGGTGCGGCGGTAACTTGGTTGTGTAAGAAACAAGAAACAACAGTACCAATCAAAGCGCACTTAAACTGATTAAGAATTCTGTTTTTCATGCACGTAAAAAGCATATCGATGTAAAGTACCATTTTGTACGTGAATTATATGTTAATGGTGAATTTGATGTCACATATGTATCTAGTGATATACAAATTGCAGACATAATGACAAACCTTTTAGCCAGACCTGAATTTGAAGTCTTCCGTTCTGGGATTGGTTTGGTCACTAGAAATAGTATATAGTTTTACTTGTTTTTGCTGTTTTTGGTCAGCTATACTTTTAAGGAGAGTATTGAATTAGAAAAGTACCGCTGACTAAGAACCAATATCGGATAACTGCTAAGCCGAATTATCGAATTTGTTTATGTCTAGGCGATAGAGGTTTGATTTATATATCCCGTTATGGTATACTCAAGTGTTTGGGTACATTATATTGGGTACCTACATTATATTTGCCTCTAGATTTAGTCTTTTACATGCCCGGTTTTTGTAAGCATTAATTTTTCGTTCTTAATAAAGTTTGTCATAATTTCTCTCAGTGCGACCCTTTTAAAATCTCAACAATTGTGAATTTCGCATATATTATTTAAAAAACACAACATCAGGTGCCTCTCCCTCAAACTGAAAATAAGGAATTAATCTAAAAGTACGTAATTTACAAGTCAAATAGGTACATCTACCGCACGTATAAAATCCGCCTATTAAACTTCAAAATATAACAATTTTAAAATGATGCTGAAATTGTCTTTAAATTTTTGAAATAAATGATATTTCTGAAAGGCTTCAATTTTTGGATGTGAAATATTTCAACGAAAGTATTTCTGGAGATTTTGAGAAACTCATAAAAATATGCCAATTACTTTTAAAATTGCTTTTAAATTTTTGAAAGAAAAAAATTATATTTTTAAAAACCTGAAAAAACGTCTCGAGATATTGACTTGGTCTTCAAGTCGTGTCCATTCAAGTTCTAACGCAAATGCAACAGTTTGAACGATTTCAATTTTTGGATTACTTTCTCCTCAGCTCTATATAACATCCGAATATCCTTGCTAGCCCATAGTGGCACCTCAACGTGGAGTTTCAATGAAACAATCTTTCAGGATTTGAAAAGCTCATAAAGATCCGCCAATGAATTTTCAAGCTCTAAAATTATTTCAGTTTTTCGTCCGATCCACTCGTCTAAATGATCATTCATATCCGTACGAGTCCTCATAAATTTTAATATGGCAACGTTCCTATAATAAATGATTATTCTCTGCAACTAGGAACGTAATTGCTCCGCGTCGCAGGGGCTAAATTATATCACTCGCACCGTAATAGTGGCGTTACGTTTCAAACGAGTACCTAGGAAAAAACGACGGTCATTTGCAAATTATCCAGGAACGAAAACGAGAGAAGCGAATTTCCATCTCGATGACATTATGATAATATCGGACATAAACACGTGGTAATGGGTGTTAGAAGGTACCATCAGTTGATTGTAATGGGTTTATAGTTATCCTTGACGCCGAGGTAGGAAATTATTTTATCTGATCTTGTCACCCGATAATGAGGGTGCATTAAATCAGCGCGAATTTAAATAAATAATGCCGCGCTTACCTTTGGGGCAAGTGATGTTATTAAAATGAATATTGGCCATTAAAACTTTACGTCTTCGAAGTCTTCAATCACCGTTTGCAAAATATTATTCAGGTCGTGCCAAGACTAATGCGTCAAAAAAAAAACGAAGAACATGTTGGCAATCATATTTCTATATCCAAATAAATATGTTTGATGTGGTACCATTTTGCTTACTGATCTGAAATTTCAAGCCGTAAGTGGGCTATATAAAAATGTCAGAAGGATGACGCCTTTAAGTACTTATTAAATAAAATTCTATTGTTGGAAGGTACTTAAATTTCTTACAATAGTGAATGCCTCATCCAACCTATCATCTTCCATTTTGCCTATTTTTTTTTGAAGAAGAGAATGCCTAAGAGGCGGCTAGAAGGAGGAGGCATTTGTTCTAACTCAGCTGAATCATCAGTGAGTTCAGTGGTTTCTTCTAACTGTGACACAATTGGCATAGTATGGAGTTCCTTGGGAGAAATTCGAAAAGCAGGAACCTACAGTTGGAGAGGATTGAAGAGAAGAAACCATAGCTGGATGGTGGAAACCTTGTTGCGATGATGGTTGATAATTTTCAGTGCTCTGATAATTAAAAAGTATTATATCTCCTATTAATTTATTGTAAGCTCCTCGGTCAGCCTCAAATATAATTGCTTCTTGTGCATTTGTACGAGCAGAAGGTGTATAACTTTGTAGTTTCCTTCATCCAGTACTTCCTTTATAACTGTATCTTAAAAATGATGTTAAAATTGTATTTTTTCGTGCAGTTTATTTAACTTTAAATGATAAAATAGTTCGTAAAGTTCCGTATGTCTTCGAAGTCCTGTATCACTCCTGGAAACGTAATTTACAAATCCCTCATGTTCCGTTACTGTTGGTATAAAAAATATATTCGAATGGACCAAGTGAATTTTCAGGTTAACTTTGCAGTCAAATAAACTGCTGTTCCCTTGAAATGCCTAGGAAATTCAAATGAATCATCAGATGAAGGTATTTTTATATAGCTTAAAGGCAGGCTAGAATTTAGGTCATAAATATAATGGGGGGCCCAGCTTATGGCCGATATACAATTGTACTTATTTTATTAGTCTAACCGTTGCAAATTCATAACAAATATTCAGAAGGTTTAGGGATTTTAGAGCATTAAGGTATAATTGAATGACGCACCTTGTTGCATTGTCCGCCTTAATTTTAGGGTTTTAGGTAAGTTAGTAATTAGGACTTGTAACGTTTGCTAAGCTAATGACTGAATCGCTATAGTCAACGATTTAAGTTGAGATGTTTTTTCTTTATATAAACAAGGGTAAAAGTTGAAGTTGTAGTTTCATCCTATTGGCGTAGATGCTCAAAATATACTTCAAGGATAGGCATATGAACTATAAACATGCTTTAACGTAAGCAACTACTGTTCACTTGAAACGTATACAATTTTTTTTTACTTTAATTTTACTTGTATCTATTCTTTAAGGTTAGAAGTGTTTTTATACAGATTATACATACATTATTTGCAAATCTTGTAAATTCACGGGAATTTTATAAATTTTGAAAGTATTTATTTACTACTTTGTAGATATAAAATATATGGGAGGCTAAAAATGACATTTAACATGCACATTGATACATCGATGTAACTCCTTACAGTGTAAAAATATGTTGGAGAAACTTAAATAAATTGCACGAAAAAACGCAACTTAGCATTAATTTTAAAATTGCCATAGTTTGGAAAGGATTTGGCGAATTTTGTTGATACCCGATACAAATTATGTAGGTATATCTGAAGATTTCTCTCTCATTATTTGAAAAACCCAACAACAGCTGCCTCTCCCTCAAACTGAAAATAAGGAATTAATCTAAAGGAAAGTTTGTATACGTCATATACAAGTTAAATAGGTACTTCTAATGCACGTAAATCTGAAACAACAGATTTCTTTCCCATTACATTGCTTTAATGACGATTATTATGAATTTCGCCTGTATTATTTTAAAAACATCAGCTGTCTCTCCGTCAAACTGAAAACAAGCAATGCATCTGACAGAAAATGTGTATACGTAATTTGCAAGTCAAATAGGTACTTCTAACGCACGTATAACTGAAACAACAAATTTCTTTCTCATTATATTTCTTCGATGGGGATTATTGTGAATTTTGCGTGTAATATTTAAAAAACACATCAGCTGTCTCTCCCTCAAACTGAAAACAAAGAATGAATCTAAGCGAAAGTTTGTATACGTAATTTACAAGTTAAATAGGTACTTCAAACGTACGTATATCAGAAACAACAGATTTCTTAGTCATTATATTTCGTCGATGGGGATTATTATGATTTTTGTGTGTAATATTTAAAAAACACCACATTAGCTGTCTCTCCCTCAAACTGAAAACAAGCAATGCATCTAAAAGAAAGTTTGAATAGGTAATTTGCAAGTCAAATAGGTACTTCTAACGCACGTATACCTAAAACAAGTTTCTTTCTCATTATGTTTCTGCGATGGGGATTATTGCGAATTTTGTGTCTAATATTTAAGAAACACCACATCCGCTGTCTCTCCCTCAAACTGAAAACAAGCAATGCATCTAAAAGAAAGTTTGTATAGATAACTTGCAAGTCAAATAGGTACTTCTAACGCACGTATATCTGAAACAACAAATTTCTTTCTAGTTATATTTCTTCGATGGGGATTATTGTGAATTTTGCGTGTAATATTTAAAAGAACACCACATCAGCTGCCTCTCCCTCAAACTGGAAACAAGCAATGCATCTAAAAGAAAGTTTGTATACGTAATTTGCAAGTTAAATAGGTACTTCTAAAGCACGTATATCTGTAACAACAAATTTCTTTCTCATTATATTTCTGCGATGGGGATTATTGTGAATTTTGCGTGTCATATTTAAAAAATACCACATCAGCTGTTTCTCCCTCAAACTGGAAACAAGCAATGCATCTAAAAAAAAGTTTGTATACGGTATTTGCAAATCAAATAGGTACTTCTAACGCACGTTTAACTGAAACAACAAATTTCTTTCTCATTATATTTCTTCGATGGGGATTATTGTGAATTTTGGGTGTAATATTTAAAAAACACCACATCAGCT
>JAEQML010076136.1:0-13501 GCA_016904865.1 Pissodes strobi
ATAACGTATGTCAAACAAGTGGTAGTAAAAATGGGCAAAAAATGTAGCAATCTTTATTTAATCATGTCTTTGAGAGGTCAATTGTTCTGCTATGTGGAATAACTAGAAAATTACGCAAACCGCTGTCCGTTTTCAGGCCATAAGTGGAAGTCAGAATTATTTTGCGAATCTTTGTGGGTACTGTCACTTACTAACTAAAGACAAGACCAAATGAACTGATAAAGTAATTTTTTTTTTAAAGTGCAACGATGTTTAGGATTAAATTTTTGCTTGTGACAACATTATTTATTATTAGTGCTCAAAATGCAATCAGCGATATTACAGGTAAGCATGAATTGATGAACGTACACCTAGGTAGAGTTAGGCTTGCCAGATGTAAATTTTGAAAAGGGGTATTTTCGAAATTTCTGTTAACGCCGAATCGTCATAAAATCCCAACCGCGTCCAAATTTACTCCAAAATTTTATTTAAGAGAGTACTGAGAGATTTTGTTTATATTAAATTTTAGGTGTTTTTTAAATTTAAGTTTGTGCTCATGTAATAGGTTTTAAATCGAATAGGGTGTTAAACCTATGAGGTAAAAACATGATGCCTATCTATAGCTTTAAGCCTTTAAACTAAGTATAAATATCTGATAATAAATATTTTAAAGTTTAACATAGGAACTTTAATTTTTGTGTAACAAATACGTCGGTCTTGAAATTGGGTATTTTTGGTACCCCTTTTGGCTTTTTAGAAATAGGGTATATTGAAAATTCTGGCAATCCTAGGTAGAGTGTATTTGAAAATTTCCTTGATAAGGCATCGTTAGAAATAAGGCTTAACTGGTATGTACCTATTGTTAATCTTGTTAAAGTATTTGAATTATATTTCCTAAATTCTTGAAATATACCCCATTTAGAACATATTTTACTACTGCACGATCGTGCAATTGTGAGAAGCTTAGTTTTCCATTTTCTCCCACAAATATAGTGCGAGTCTTAAAAACTGCTGTTCACTTGAACGCATAAAATCTTTGGTCTAGATCTACATACATTACGTATCTTCAAAACTAAAGAGACATTTTAATGCATTTTTGAAAACATTAGGGCACATTTCATGGCATATAAAACTAAGCTACCAGGTGCTTTTTAAACTGTGCATAATTTGTATATACAGTATGCAGGGTAGTAAACAAACACTTTTATAAAATTTGATTTGCCCCGAAAATGTACAAATTTATTTATTTTGTTACATTTAAATGATTCTTAGTCAAAATATAAAAAAAACAATGTCGGAAATCTCAGTATGACCTTTCAAATATAAAGGGTGGAAGTCTTAAGTAACCATGGCTTAGTTTTTTTTGACTAATATCCCCTTCATAGACATACATTTTTAAATAAAAAACTAAAATCCACAATATACAAAGTGGTTAAAAAATTCAAAATGTTCGTAAACCAAAACTAAAATTTGATTAACATTTTATAATTTTGTAAGCATCCTGTATATTGTGAATTTTTACTTAAAATTGTAGAATTATGTCTCCGACGGGGATATTAGTCGATTCTTCTTAAATAACGATGACGAGTTCCAGCCTGACGAATAAAAAGTTACCTATTACCTTGAAAAAGTCATTTTTCGAAAAAAGCTGAGTGTCAAAAAAAATATCCCAGAATTTGTTTGTTACATTTTGATTAAGGATCATTGAAAGAAACAAAAAATAAAACAAATGTTTTTTCGAGAGAAATTAAATTTTATAAAATTTTTAGGTATGTGTTTAATATGCACAATATTAAAAACATCCGGTTGCCTAGTGACTAGGCCATGAAATGTGTTTTAATATTTTGAAAGGGCAATAAAAATATTTTGCATTTCTAGAGATAGGTACGTTAAAAGCTACATATTTTTCGTATGCGTTTCAAGTGAACATCGGTTTATTTCTTGCCTGCTAGATTCAAAGGTGAGTTTATATAAACATAATAATATAACATAAGAAATAATTTAAAAGAAGATGAGAAGTTAAATTATACTGTGTACTATGATAATGGTGAAAATAAGTAATAAGAAAATAAGCTTAATTATATCATTTAACTTCTTAAAGGGTTTTCGGAAACAACAACCACAGATTAGATAGTTTACTATCAGTTGATTGCAAATTACTTCTAATATGGAATGAGTTGTTCCACATTTCCGAACGCTTTGACCATTTTCCGGTTTCCACTGGAGGCAAAGCTTTTAGTGATTAAAATTTAAAGCGGATGAAAAAGCATTTCCTATTAGTTTCGTTATGGTTTAAAAACGTATTTATAAAGGTCATTACTTACATGATAAAAACAAAATAAAAACCGAAAATCAAGAATGCTTGCTCCTGCTCCTCGAAAATAATAACTAACCCAAACTAACCTAATCTACCCCAATCTAACCCAAACTAACCTAATCTTTTTTCTTTGCTTGGGATTAGGACAAGCGTTTATCGCCTGTTTGGACTTCTCGTTCGTTCTTGTGTGTCCCAGTGTGTGTCGGACTCCTGCCCTTTTCTGAGGGTCAGACTACCGACTAAATTCTCTTCCCCGACTAGCGCTGGAATGGAACCACCCTGGACAGGTATAACATTCCAGAGCTTTTTCCCTTATTCCTGTTGCATCCATCTTTCTTCTCGTTCTTTATGTTCCATGATAGTTCTGACCATTTTATAAGTGGCCTGCCAATTTCTTTTTGAAATTATCATCGTCTCGATCATGTTATCAGCGTTTAACTCTATCCCTATGCTCAGTGTTTCTGCTGTCCTATGTGGTTGCCATCTCGGGCAAGCAAGGAGGTGTATCCTTATCTCCGCAATACGTGCAATTGTCATTCGTTTTGTTTAGTATTTTGGTATATGTTCTGAATGCGCCTGCGTAATGAAATATTCTGTCCTTCTATGTTGGTATTTTATCAAGGTCCTTATGTTCGGTATTAGTCGCTTTGTCCATTGTGCTTTGTCTTCAATTTCGTTCCAGGTCTGCTGCCAATTTCCTAGAGTACTCTCTCTTGAAGCTTCGCGTGTTGGCTGGGTTTGTGGGTTTCCATTGATTCAATCTGTAGTCGCTCGTTTACTGTTAGGTCCATAGCGGATATTGCTGTGATTACCTGGATAGCTTCTGATGATATCGTTCTGTATGCTCTCCCTACTCTAAGAAGTGTTTTTCTCTGGATGCCTTCCAGCATCTTGTATTTGCTTATGCGAATGATGTCGCCCCAAACCGTTGAGCCATATAGTAGCGTTGACTGCATCACTGCATAAAGCATGAGTCTTGTTTCATAGTCTGGACCGCTTATATTTGGCATGATCCTCGTTTGTGCTGCTAGTTTGCTTGCCGCTTTGTTTGTTGCTTTTATTACATGTGGGCCAAAATAATTATTTTGCTCTATGGTGACACCCAAGTAGTTTACTGACTTTCCATGCTGAATCTGATTACCATTCCTGTTAAATACGATGTCTCTGATCCCTTTTTCCATTAAGTATCAGCTAGGTCGTCGGAAAAACCAGTTGCCTCCACCCCTTCTCCATAGTTTAATCTGAGCACAGGGTCGTAGAATATATTCCACAGAGTCGGCCCGAGCATAGACCTCTGCGGAATACCTCCCGATACCACTCTGTTCTTGCCGTCATATATTAAACTTCTGTTTTCGTCTCTTATTATATTTAGAAGATACGCAGATATTTCCCTGCTTTCAAATTCACGTAGGATAATTTCGCAGGATGCAGTGTTGAATGCATTTTTTATATCTATAGGTATGAGAGGGCACCATCTCTCGCCTATACCATGAAATCTTGTTGTATAAGCTATATCCATGACCTTCTTTATGGCTTAAATAGTCACCTTACCCTTCTGGAAATCAAAATTGGCTTGGCGAGATTGGGTTAACCTCACAAATATCATTTTCTAGCCGATCCTTGATAATATGCTCGTACGTCTTTGCTAGTGTGTTTATTAAGCATAAGGGTCTAAAAGCATTTGGGGCATCCAGCGGCTTTCCTTTTTTGTGCATGAGTACAAGTTTTGCCACTTTCCATTCTGTCGGAAAGGATTGTTGTATCAGTAAGCTATTTACTACTCCCAGTATTGTATTTGGAGAGACTTTGCATAACTCCTTTATGACTTCGGCAGGAATGCCATCAAGCCCTGGGGCCTTCCCTGACTTTAGTTTGAGGCATGCCTCCTGTATATCTTCCGTTGTTGCAGACGTAGGGGGTTCCGAGTTCCGACGGCCTTCTATTTATCAGGGTCTTGTTTCTTTCGGGAAACAGGATGCATATAACTTCTTCCTTTTTGTCATCGGTGAGTGTAAAAGGTATATCCATTCTTAATGCTTTAGCAGCGATTCTGAACCCCTGGCCCCATACGTTGTTTTCGAGCTCGTCGCACAGTGTTCTCCGTTGCTTTCTTTTCTTGATCCTTGTTGCTTTTTTAGTTCTCTTTTCTTTGCCTTGTACTGTTCCTAGGCAGATTCTCGTTCTTGTTCCGTTGTATTCCTTTCAAGGTGTCTGTAGTAAATTCTTCTGGCCCCTTTTCTCCCTAATCTCGTTGTTCCACCAGTACGGGGCACTCTGTGTGCCGAGTCTGTACGACACCTCCTTCGCACTGTTATATATTTGTTTCGTCATGCCTTGTAGTTCTCTTGGATTTTGAGGTACATTTTGGATCTGCTCAGTCTGCTCCTCTACAATTTCGGGAAGCCGAACGTTAAGGCTTATTTTATTTCTGATCTGTTGTAGCGGTTTAGCCTCGTCTCCTATTTCAAAGATTATGTGCCTGTGCGGCGTCATGGGTTCATTGTCTAAGATTTTCCATTATCTTATTTGTTTTGCCAGGTGTTCAGTGGCGAGAGTTATATCGATCCAGGATTTTTGGTTACGCCTGATGAATGTTGGTGTTCCTCCAGTATTTGGTACAACTAGACCTAATCTTGCCCCTGCCTCCAGCAGTATCTGTCCACGTGTATCCGAAGTGGGGAGCCCCATTCCGCGTTTTTTGCGTTAAAGTCGCCTAGGACTAAGCATTCTCCCCCGTAGGTTCTGATAACATCTGTAGCATCATCTATGTAGGTACTGTATTCATTTATTCCTATGTTCAGATAAACATAGCACCCAAAAATATTGAACTCTTTTAATTGGATACCAACAACCCCAGGAGCTTGTATCGTACGTCGCGGTTTGATGTTTTTGCTTCTTATATACATTGCAACATTTCCAATAGAATACGTGATCCATCCAGCCTTTGTGATTTTGATGGTCTTAAGTTTGGTTCGCTAGCCACTATAATGTCGGCACCCTCTTCGTGAGCCGTCAAGAAAGCGGCATCATGTGCTCTTATAGAGCGGTCTGCGTTAATCTGCAATATCTTAATCGCTTGATTCTTGGGAGGTCCTCCTTTCTAGCCTCTGCGTCCTCATTTTTGTAATGGTATTTGTTTGTTTCCGGGCTATTGACAGAGCTCGACCGGGCATCCCCTTGTTCCTACTTTGTGCCCAGTCGTTTGGCATAATGGACAGTGTATCTCTGTCTCATTGCAGGTCTTTGAGGAATATCCATCCAAACCACATTTATAACAACAGTTTTTCCTGTCTGTCGCCTTGCATTGGTAGGTGGCGTGGTCGTATGCCCAATATCTACTACATCTCGATACAGCTAGACTTTTTTCTATACGGCATCGGCTTAGACCTACACGGATATGTGAATGGTTCAGTAGAGTCGCTGCTCTCTTTTTGTCTAGTACTACTGTAACCGCTTGTGTGTTTCCAGCATTTGGCCTCAGCTCACTTACTTTGAGGACATCATCTTCATTTTTCCCCAGTAATTCCTCTTGTTCTGAGGTGACCTCTTCTTTAGTTGCAGTTACGTCTAAGCCTCTTATATGAACAGTTTCACTGTTGCCCCCACTGAGGTGCGTACTTTTATGTAATCGGAGACTTCTTCAACAGCCTTTTTGAGGTTCCGTATGGCGTTGTCATCCTTTTCCGTTATAATCAGGACCCTGTTATCTTTGGTCATTCGTATCGTTTTGATAGCATGCCTCTCGTTGGTGTTTTTGACTCTATCCTTGATTACTTTCACCATATCTGCGTAGTTTTTCCCTTCTTGTCCTACTAGTAGTGCGGGAGGTCTCTTTCGGTATCTATTATTTTGCTGGGGATTAATATATGAGTTTTGTCTTTGCCTAATTGCGTAGATGATTACTTGTGTTTCTGTATTATGGAAGACTCCTTCGATTAGCTTTCTCAGTTTCTCCAGGCTCAGGCGTTCGACGTGCTGGATGGCAATCCATTCGTCTTGCCTCGTTTCTTCCTTTAGTTAAACCAGCTTATCCCATAGGTTTTCGTCCATGTTATTTATTTTTATCTTTACGATTTTCTGGTTTGCTGTAGTATCGCTATTGGTTTTCCATTTAGTATACTCTTCTAGGATGGCGAACTCTTCCTCCGTCTCTACTAGATCGGGATATCTGCTTCTGTCCTGGATACTTCTTTCCATCGCGGGGCTTGATTGTTCGACCAACACCACTTTAACCGTTGATGCTTTGGTCGTCAGTGGGTTTTCCATCATGAGTTCAATGTTCGTAAACAGTTTTTTTATCCCACTCCATTGTCTCCACATCGCGCCACTTTTCAAAAGTGTCGATGCCTTCTATTGTAAGGGACATGGTGTTTTCCTGATTCCACGGCGGTTCTACTCTCTTGGATTTGCATGGTGGGCATATAGTTTGCCAGTTATTTCGTACTTCCTGTACGCTTGGTTCCTGCTCCAGTGCCCCGGTGTGGTCGGTTTGTGCCGTCGCATTTCTCTTTTTTATTTTTTCGCTTGTGCCTTCTTCTGCTTGTGTGTATGCTCTTCGATGGGGCTCGTTTGCGTTTCTATGTCCGCTGCCGGTATTTCTGTTTTCTCTAATCGCATCTGTTCCAGCTTGGCTTTTGTTTGTGTGCTGTTTATCACTTTTATTTGCCTTTTGAGCTTTATACATAAGTCCTTAATGGCTCGTTTGGTGTTCTGTGAGTTGGTCAAGTGAGATCGAAAGAGCAGGGTGAGAGATTGTCCACACCCAAGACAAGTTGAAGTAAGGTGCGCACATAGGATAGTTGAAGAAACGGGAGTGAGCTGGTCCGCGGTAGAGGCTTTGGAGGGCAGTGTTGGGGTTTTAGCTCCCTCATTTCCCCTTATAACATCCACAGGCCACGTCCCGTAAGAAACGTGGCCTTCCTCTATCCGCCACCCGGGGACGCGCCTGGCAGGTAACTCAACCCCCGCAGAAGATGGCTGCGGTGCCAGGAATCAAATCCAAAGTAACCCAATCTAAGCCAAACAAACCCAATCTAACCCAAACTAACCCAATCTAACCCAAACTGACCCAAAGTAACCCAATCTATCGCAAACAAACCCAGACTAACCCAATCTAACCCAAATTAACCCAAAATACTCCAATCTGACCCAAAGTAACCCAATCTGACCCAAACTTTTTTTTATTTGAGCAGTTTAGGAAAATCTGCTTGTCAGCGATGGGTGACATCGAGTGTTGCCAGGCCTTCGGTTTCTGTCGGGGTGGTGTCGGGTTAGCGCCCCCTCTCTCCGTGGTGATCACCGACCGACTAAATACCCTTTCCCCCCGCTTCCCTATGCATATTTACCACGCCCTCTGGAACTGCCGTTAGGCATTACATCAAAAGGCGTATGCATTTGTCTTCTGTTGTCGAGTGTCGCATTTTTGGGTTCTGATCAGGTGCACATCAACCCACCTCGAAGGCAGGGTTAGTGAGATTACAATAAATGGTATAAATAGAGACAACGGGTTACTTTCCGAACGTATCATTCCGATTATAGATCAGTTTACGAACCACACTGGATTAGTGATCCGATCTACCCGATTAATCGAATCGCAGTTTTCGGAAACACTTTTATTTCATTTTATGCGAAATTATCAGTACCTAAATGCCAATTTGCTGTCATAAATACTAATTTTGGTTATTGGCAAACAAATTTCTTAATTTTTAAATTTATATAGAAAGTTTAGTATAATTCAAAAAATGGTATCGAATATATAATGTGAGGTCATTATTTTATGCCATACTAGTTTATTATTGTGTTTTTATTGCTTTCTAGGTATTGCAATGCATTAAAGAAGTAAATCTGAGAGAAAATAAATTGCCGGAAAATTGTTGCATATTTCATATAATTTTGGTTAATTCTGATAATGGAGATATATACAATAATCTAGAGAATGATAATATCTGGATATAACCCTATCATAGAAAATTTAAGTTTTTTATATAAATATACCTCAATCTGCAATATAATTGGTATTTTAATTAATAATAAAGAGACTGAATTTGAATCAATTATCTAACCTATTAGCTAATCCAAGATAATAAAATAATCTGAACGTGCATGCTACGCTTAAGATGTGCAAGAAGCTTACTCCTGACTTTTGCGCACGTCTCTCATTTACTAGACGTAACTAACTAAAACAAACCCAAGCTAACCCAAACTAACAATTAACCCAAGCAAACTAATATTGTTCCCGCCGATGTATTTTCTCTCCAATTTACTTCTTTAATGCATTATTTAGAATCCCTAGAAATGTAAAAATTTACGAATTTTTATGATGGGGCTATATCCAATAATTACCCAAGTGGAGATAGAAGAATGTGGCAAGATGGTAGTAAATACAGTAATTTCAAAAACACTGAAAGTGGGATACGTTACGTTATTGTTCATGTCGGAAATAAAAGTTGATCTGTGACAAATGCATCTCTAATTTTTAAATGTAATAGAAAAACAGGTCATTATCACGATAATATGAATACCGTAAATTTTGATAAGTGGTTTAAAGATCAACTTATTGCAAACTTAGAAGAACCATTCTTAGTTATATCAGAAACATTATTTTGTATTAAAAATTTGGATCGGCCTCTATTGCTCCATTTATGATGTTACAAGAGTTTCCTCGTACTACTCACGTACAAAATCACGTCTTGTTCTTGGTTTAATTCCATATAAGAGGGATGATATTATTTGTATTTTCCTATTTTCTCGTGGTGCGATTAACCGTAGATTGGGATGTGTCAGATAAGTTAGCTAAACGGGTCTACGCTAGTAGGATGATATCGGCGCATGCGTGTCGATTCGAGTTAGTATAATTTGGTATTATGTCTATAACGTAAGTTAGTTTAACGCATATTTTGCTTTATTTTACGCTGAACGATGGAGAACAATATTGACGATAATTTTAATGAGGTGGACATCGAAAACGATGTTGAAGAGAGCGGGTCAGGCACAAGTCATAATGTTTCAACAAGTAGTTCTGATTCCGATAATTCTGCAGACTTGTTACTTGCTCGAACTTGCAGCCCAATTCCTCAGAACTAACAGCTTTTTCGTTTTCTTCAGCAGCCACTGTGCATTTTCGCTCAAATGACGAGAGCAATTTACTTCAGTTTTTTCAATATTTTGTTATGCTGAAATAAACACATTGTAATTGAAACCAATCGTTATGCTAATCAAAAGAAATTTAAAAATAACGAAACCTTTGATCCTGGGCAGTACCCAAATCCCAAGCTAAATAAAATATGTCGACAAGTTAGTGAATATAATATCGGACTACATTTACTCCAAAAAAAACATGTATTCCCCTGAAAAGAACGCGTTTTAGCATCAATACGTGTATACTATGTGAGCTAAAAAGTTCCAGTTTCATCACTAGTAGTGATGATGATATCGAAGGATCTGCTAAATCAAGGCTATTGTATCACTATGGATAATTTTCTAATTCGCCACAACTTGTAGATTTACTGCTGTCCAAGCAAACATATGTTTATGGAACACCCAGGTTGACACGAAAGGAAATGCCTAAAGAGCTGAAGGATACGACATTGAAGAAGGAGGAATTAGCGTCCTTCCAAAGGGGTAAAGTTTCTCTCATCAAGTGGAAAGATCAAAAGGATATTTCTCTTATTTCTACTATTCATTTAAATGCGTGCATAGAAGTAGAAACAAGAAGGCAAAGAAAAATAAATCCAAAAGTAAGAGTGGACTATAATGATACAATGGGTGGGCTAGACCGTGTGGACTAACATTTAGCTAACTACATGTTACCAAGCAAGAGAGGTAAAAATACTATAAGGAAATAATTTTCCACCTATTGGATTTAGCCTTATGGAACTATTTTGTTATTTTCCTAAAATCAGCACTTGTGTACAGATATCATCAAACGGAGTTTTCGCCAATAGGGCGGCCTTCAACCCAGCTTACGCATTTCCGTTTGACAGGGGGACATTTTCCAAAACTTATTCTAGCTACTGAGAAGAAAACAAATCCAACCAGGTAATGTGGAGCTTGCAAAAGGGTCCGACATGAACGCGGGAAGGAAAATTACCAGAACTGTGAAACACCCGTACTTTAGAGTTTATTGCACGATTAAAAATATATATACAACTTGCATGTTATATTTAAGCTCAAAATATGTAGACTTAGTTTTAAGTTTGTATCACATAAAATTAAAAGATCAATCGACTTACCTGTAAGGAAGATCGATCGGAATTATCCGAGCATCTTCGCCGTCCCTCATTACACTTTGTAGTATACAACTTTTTCCCAATCGGTACAATTTTTAAAGAAGTTATCTAAAAACATGGTGATTCAGCCGACCCTGGCTAGCCGCTCGAGCTCGTGCATCGCCTTGATGCGTCATTACAATTTTGGTTCGTGAGATTTTTGATTACATTGCATTTGGGGTGAAAGGGAGAAGGTAAAGACTGGGTGGGTTTGTAATGAGGGACGGCGAAGATGCTCGGATAATTCCGATCGATCTTCCTTACAGGTAAGTCGATTGATCTTTTAATTATCCTTCGCATCTTCGCCGTCCCTCATTACACTTTGTAGATGTTTAAAGTATTTGCGATGTAATCTACATTAACTGAAAATTGCGAATTTTCTGTAGTCCTAGATTTGTAAGGCCTTTTTATAAACTAAAATTCAAATTTATAACCATTAGATTTAATAACACACATATGAAGGTACATATATCATGTTTAACGCTTAACTGATATTAACCTTTAACTTATTTTTAATACTATACCAATATTCTTATGTAATATGATAACAAGTTGGTAAGTAAGTTATAATTGTAGCTCCATATTTATATGATCCTTTAGAAATTATGGTTCAGTAAACAAGATGCAAATCCAGTGGGATTACCCACGCCAAGTTTGTTATAGAACTTTGAGAATACTTTTGATTTTTCTGTCGAGCCAGCTGTCTTCTGAATGGTTTGTAATGTAACTCCAATTCTTTGAGCTGCTGAAGTTGCCCCGTGTCGCGTGCTGTGTGCCCCAAAGATTTCCGTGTTTATACTGCTGGCTCTTAGTATTAACTTGACCCATCTGCTAATGGTTTGACTGCTGTCTGGGTGATAAGGCTTTTTGTGAGTGAGTATTACATTTTCTTTGGTTTTGCTACTTGTGGTATCGAATGCATCTGCAAATGCAACGATCTATTAGCATATTTACAGTATCTGCGAATGCCGTAATTTCTGTTTTTGAACAGAAAAAATAGGTATGTTCACTAGCTGCAACTGCAATTGCAGACAGTGGAGAGTACGATCGATTGTATCTGCTAATACAACGAACTATTCACCTTTTATTGACTGGTAGCACCCTTTTTCCCTTTGTGCGTTCTATGTAAGTCTCTAATAGTGTGGCTATACATAGTTCAGGTTGATTGATAAAATAAGGTAATATCAAATTAGGTTGAAGCCTGTTTAAGCCACCTGCTTTTATTTTATTCGGGAATCTGATTTCAATTATGTATTCATATTTAAAAATATTGTCTATTTTTTACTTCCGGGTTGTCAGTGTGCCGGTGTGCCGTTATTAGTATTAAGAGTGATACTATCTTTAAAGTTAGATTTGTAGATTTAATGATTCGTGAAGGTACATGCTCTTTAAGCGCTGTATACCTGGGTAGGAATCCCAAGTAAGTAATTGAGTACTTTGGATTTGGGGGTCTTATGTTAAATGTTCCATTGAGAATCCCTTTTATAACCGCTTCGTCTTTTGTTTAATATTCAATATTGGAGAAAGTGCAGATTTGTGTGAGTTCATGGTAGAGTAGGATGACTCCGAAGACAATTGAATATTTAGGAGCTCAATAAGTTTACGGTTTTGGTATATATTTGTTGGTGTTTACAAAACTACAAATTCCCCACATTTATTGTAAGTATTTCCGAATTGTTTGAGGGCGCTATCTGTCAATGAATAAATAATCACTTTTATCGCTTCATGAGGTACGCTTTGTTATAGAAAGGCTCTCCTGACAATAAGGAAGTTTCATCAATTTTTTATTTTATTTATTTATTTTTTTATTTTTTTTTTTTATTATTATTATTATTGCTTATTTTGATAGCCCATGAAAAATAAATGAACACGTGTTTTTCTTTTTTCTATAAGCCAAAAAATGAAGCAGATACAACGCCGTGAGATGTGCTTATGACGTCATAATACACATGAATTGTTACGTCACACCATGCATAGTATATCTATATATACAAAACTAAAAACTGGTATAGCTCTTGTAATATTCATCTTAGTGGAAATAAAAAATACGTATCGATTTCTTTTTCACTGTTCTATAGTTTGCAATAAAAAAATAATCAGTTTAATTTCTCAGGAGACTTCCTAATTTCCCTACAGCCAGGGAAATTTTCTTCCACAATGGTTGTTTCTCTCTGCAAGGAGATGTGAGTAGGTATTTTTCAGGGTAAAAGATGATAGACTGTTCTGCCAGTAGGTATCTTTTCTCTTGTATGACCCCGAAAAATGAGCATTGTTGCGCGGGAATAACTACGCTTTTTTCAGAATTTATATAAAACCTAAATCTTGTAATGTTTGTGTAATTTTATTTATACTTTTAAGCTCTCTTTTGAATTACCAATAACTAGCCAATCGACTAAGTAGAGTACAGTTTTTATACCCTTTAATTTTACATATCTTACAACTGGTTTCAGTGTTGTGAAAAGATATGGAGCTGTACATAAACCAAATGAAACACAATTAAATTGGTATAATACGTTGCAAAAAACGAATCTTAACAACTTTTTTGACTACTGTGCATAGGGATAAGGAAATATGCATCTTTAAGATCAGTTTTCCCCAAGAATGCGTATTTTGAAATAAAATTTTTTGCCGTCCTATGTAGTCTTCTATTTTGCTAACCGGAGTGGTGTCCTATTGAAAGGCATTTTATAATCCTGTACCCACTCTATTATTGAACTGTTTACCTTTAATTTCTGCCAATTTTGAACGTATAATTCTAGTTCAGACGGTTGGCTAATTAAATTATTGAAAGGGAGGGCTAAGGCACTAATCCCACGGACCATAGCTGTTTCTGTAATTCATACCGTAGTTGTCTTGGCAGGATTTAGTACTCTCTTTGAGATTTAATTTTGATGGTCTGAGGACATTACAGTTGGCAGCTGGTGGATACTTCTCTATC
>JAEQML010076137.1:0-13501 GCA_016904865.1 Pissodes strobi
TTGTATTTAATGTAAAGATGCATCGAATACAGTAAAGAAATTTTGCCAAAACTAAACATCTACTATGA
This sequence comes from Pissodes strobi, assembly GCA_016904865.1. Lineage (NCBI taxonomy): Eukaryota > Metazoa > Arthropoda > Insecta > Coleoptera > Curculionidae > Pissodes > Pissodes strobi. Next base: position 69 of record JAEQML010076137.1, read on the forward strand.
TAATTAAATGGCAAAACTGCAGAATTTTCTCAAAAGTGTACATCTACAATCTATAAGATTTCACAAAACTAGCTATCTACTACATCAAAGACTATTAAAGCATAAATTCTTCATATTTACCATTATTTTTAAATCAGTTTCAAGTAGTCTGCTACAATTTATAGACGTACGCGTCGCGTGTCGTTGCAATATTTTTAAAATGGCCGATTATGAAACCCCAGTATTATGTACGGAGGGCGGACGTAAGGCAAGAAAAACGCCGCGAACTAATCATAAGAAAACGTATTCCGATAATGGTCAGTTACCATCTCTTGTACTCATGGACTAAGTCTGAATTCAGATAAGGAGCAAAAACGCAGCATGTGTGAAGTAGCTGATTTATCTCATGACGATATGGTGCATTTTCGAGATCGTCTTTACTCGAATAAAACAAAGATTCTTCAGGATAGTTTTTTTACTAAAATATATGAAGGCCAAAGTTCCTGTTAGATGAACTGTGAAAGATCCAAAAAATCAGAGGCGAGGCGTGTAACAGTCAGCTACTTCATTTGTGTGGCGGAAGGCAAAGTAGTTCCGGTTTGTGCAGCTACATTTCAAAGTATTTTGGGCATATCACGAGCTCGATTACAGCGCTTAGCAAAGAATCACGTGATAACTTGGGATTTGTGTTTACTTATGACAAAATTGTAACGCCACATATTTTGTAAAAGAAAAATGTGCCAAAAAAAATATTTTTTAAATTATTTTAAAAACTGTTTGCGTTCAAATGTTTAATTAAGTAGGAGTAGTTGTCAAGTTTTGAAAAAATCTGTAAAAACTGTTATTTTTTTAGGACATTTTGTTGGTTAAAATTACGAAAAATCTTGAGATTTGTGTTTATTTATGACAAAAGTGTAACGCCGCATATTTTGTAAAAGAAAAATGTGCCAATTAAAGACTACAAGCAATTAAAGGTGTTTCCTGTAAAAACATGAAATTGTACATGTTCAGTTTTGAAAAAACGCCCCTCAATTTCACCAGGAAATCGACGATACCTACTTCTGGCGAAATCTTCCATTTTCAACTCATTAAAGTATTAACTTTATATTAATTTTCATTTAAATAAACTCACTTATTACACAATACTTTTTACTTTACCCTTAATTTTCTTGCAACAAATTGATTTTCTTGCACAATTTGCCTAGTAAAAACCACGCCTAATAAAATGTTGCGCCTTACGGTGTTTTTGATAAGCAATGTTTTTTGCTTTTGAAAATTTGAAACCACGTAACTCCATTTTCAGATAGTATCAGTTAATTTAGAGAAATCATATTTACATAATCAGTTTCAGGATCCTTAATAACCCTATGATGCCAAATTTTATGCCAATAAGGTAGATCTTAGATTTGAGGCACAACAAAATATAATAAACGGCGAATTTCTCAAAATCATGTCGGCTGGAGATACGGGAGTCTTTCACAGGACGACAGTGCTGTTGTTTGCTCTAATATTTTCAGTAGTCCTGTTTTTGTCTTTGTGTTCATGAATATGTTTTAATGTCATACATATAGAGAAGGTGATTATTTTGAATTCTACTTTGTTCCGATGTTTGACCTGAAAACTGCATTTTGTGTCTTTTAATGTATTAAACAGTGGGCTAAGGTGGAAGCACCACCATAATGCGCTTAGTGATTCTCCTTGAAAGATTCCTATTTTAATAATGTTGGTTTTTAGTGCTTTTCTTCCTATTGTTAAATGTATGTTTGTTCTTCAGGTGTTCATGATGATTAACAGGAAATTTCTTGTAGTTGATTTTATTTTGTAAATTTGAAGTATTTTCTTTAGCCATGAATATAGCACATGATCGAAAGCTTTCTAGTAATCAAGGTAAGATATTCGTATACTCCTTTGCTGTTTTTGTATATGCCACATTATCTATTATCATAGTCTATTATTAGCTGTTCCTTTCATCCTCTTCTCTTTGGAAATTACATTATATTTTTTATATTTTTTTCTCTTGGTCTATTTTCTCAGCAAAGTTATACGGGCTTGAAAAAACTAGCTATACATAGTTCAGTTTCTTTCAGTAAAGATAATTTTATTCTTCATATATTTACTATAACACGTATTGAAAATACAATTCTAGTCATACTAATTAATCTAGGAATAAAGGTTTTCGGACGTAAAGAAAACGGCGTTAGTGATATTAACGTATCCGTTATTCAGAGAGCTCTCTATGAAGAGCAGAATAAAACATAACAAAATATAGAGTATGCTTGAATGCTAGTCGATACTGGCTTCACTAATAACGTATTCTACAAATTGAAGTATTGAGGTGGAATCATTTGGGCAACCGCTTTAAGGTAAGTAAAATTTATTAGATTCAAGAATGTCCCAAAACTTTAATGAAATAATTGACAAACAATTATTTTATAAGAGATCAAAAAATATAGAAAATGTATTTGTTTTTCAAAGATAAAACTGAAAATTAGATTCGATGTATAATTCGAAAAAAATTTCTTCTCAAACAATAATCATAAGATTAAGTTAAATTTCAATATTTTAGGCTTTTAATTCCTTAAAAAGATATCGATATACTTTGAAGCAAAAATTAAGCACAGATTCAGTTCTCATACTGATGTCCTCTCATCCCATTGAGTTTATTCTAAAAAATCATACCGATTATCACAGCTTATTTAATGTAAGCTGTGCTTTAAGCTACTGAATGTTTTATTAATATTTATTTTTAAACATGAACCCGTCGCTTAAAATGGAAATAATGAGACGCTTCGCTAATATCTCATTTTCCTACCCAATTTTGCTTTATATTTTTCGAAGTTAAACTAGAAGCAAAATTTGTTGATGTGTAAACATCTTACGCGGCGGTATGAGGGTAAATCTCGGCAAAAGGGACGGAAATGTGTAAACCGATGCTAGCCGCTAGGGTGGTATTATTATACAATTTTGCCATTTAAAATTGTTTTAAACGGATTTTAGACGATAAAAAGGCATATTTTAAATTAAACGAACCGTCAAAACTATTATTTATTAATTATTTTAAACTTTGTTATTAAACCTAATATTTATTCTATGAACAAGCTAAAATGTATAGGCAACGGCGATAGCACGTTGAAAATTCCAGTTCTCGTCCGATCACTGAAGTTAAGCAAGCAGCGTGGTTAGTACTTGAATGGGTGACCGCTTGCGAACACAACGTGCTGTTGTAATTTTTTTACAACCGATGTCGTTATAGGATATGTTTACACATCAGTGTCTCGAGTACTGGCAGACTGGTTTTTTATTATATAGCAGACATTTATAAGCATTTTGTGAATTAGTTAGCAATAGTACATAAAAATTCCTTTGCAAGGTGCTAAGATTATTTAAGCTTGCCGGCTGTAAATAAATACTATTTTAAACATGCACCGTAAGCGAATTTGGGGTATTCCTAGTTGCAGTACCTCGTGTATTTTATAATTTTACCCTCATATTTTCTAGTAAGTAAAAAAATTTATGAACAAATCTGGACCAAGTGAATGGTTAATATGCCAAAATAAATTATTGCCGAGATCTAGTTTACATATATCATTTTTCATCCTAGGGCAAGCAAGAGCTCATGCAAATGACTGAACTCTATCTAATCAGATAAGTTCTCAGTTAATGTAGCCTTTTTTATGACATTGTATAACATGCAGAATTTTCATGACTTATTTGTACGTGTAAATTTGTCAAACAAATTTGCAATAAAACCTTATTTCATTTATTTACTTAAGTATTTTGTAGTTTTATTATAATGAATGGTGAGCTTTTTGTGTGAAAATCATAATCTAATAAGCGCCGAAAAAATAAAAGATGGGTAATGACAAAACTCACGAATGATTGGAACACACGCGTTCGATGGCGGAAGGTGTTTGGGTTAGGATTTCTCTGGGGAGCAAAATCCCCTGAAGCTCCGTAAATTTATATGGCAGTATTTCCAAGACTCTTGCTTTCACAAGCGGATTACCTCAAATCAAGTTGGAACAAGAATATAAATGAACCTTCATTTTTTATTAGAAAATACTTCTTCAACATCACAGATGATAATGGGTGAAGTATACATATTTAATTATTTATTGACGAAATAGAGTTAGATCAACTTAGTAGTTCAGCATTTGAAATACGTAGATACCTAAATGTGTCTGGTGACCATAAAGCAATGACCTACTGATTAACTTTTTATACGTAATATTCTAAATTCACTGAAGTTAGAATCTGACATAATTGTCAAAGTAAATGCCGTTCTAACCAGGAGTGATACCAACTTTCTTTCCTTGAATAGTAGTCCGAGAGGCGACCGTCATAAAAGTGTGGTGTCTGAACTGTCGGGATTTTGCATGATAAAAAATATTGCTTAGTTGCACCGAATAAGAAACCGTTGGTCGGCCGAGGCTTGCCTTGACCAGTAATTAATTACAGTGTCTTTCAAAAAGTTCGCATCATGGGAAACTTTTTATTATTGATTTCACAGAAAATTCTATTCTTGACAAAAGTTGATGCTTAGAAAAAAACTCATTTTGACGAAGCTGAGTTAAGGATAAGTTATACAGGGTACTTAAAAAATACAAAAATTAAGGTTAAAAAACAAAAATTTTGGAATATCGGAAACCTTCTACAGAAAAAATAAAGCTTTTATTAAGATAAAAATCAAAGTCAAATACTATTTTTTCCAAAAGTGCATCGTTGCTGAAAAAATTAAGAACAAAATTAAGAAAAAGAGGGTTTTTTTCAATAATTATTATTATTATTATTATTATCGACTTGGCCATGTGGCCTTCGCACTCCCTCAAAGGGGAACATTCACTCATCCCAGATATTCTAGATATCAAAAGGATTGAGCTCTGGTGTGACCCTTTCCATGTTATCGGGTCCTGGATGGTGGTCGGTCTTCTGTGCCCATGAACTTCCTAACGACCCGTGCAGTCCCTAGTAACACCGCCTTCTGCATGATTTTGTAGAGGTGCTCACTTAGTCCTAGTTGTTTAAGGTTTTCTAACAAAGCTTTTGGAATAAGTCCCGTTGACGATATTATTATTGGAACCGTTTTGACACATTGCATCTCCCATTGCCTTTTAATCTGCTCTTGAAGGTCTCGATATTTTACGATCTTCTCGTTGGATTTCGTTTGTAGGTTGCTGTTGTTTGGTATGGCCACGTCAATGAGCGTCGTTCTTCTTAACCGTTTGTCCACTAAAATAAGATCCGGTCTATTATTGACAGTTCTTTGGTCGGTGAGAACAGTACGGTCCCAATACAATTTATATTCGCCATTCTCAAGTACTGGCTCTGGTGCGTAATTGTAGTAAGGAACTTTCTCCGTCGCCACAAGATTTAGTTTCACTGCTAGTTCTTGGTGCAGAATTTTTCCAACGTTGTCATGTCGTGCTTTATATTCTGTTTGTGCAAACACCTGACATCCTCCCGTTATGTGTTGAATGGATTCTGTCGCTTGGCAATCATATCGACACCTGTCACTCTGTACTGAGGGATCCGAAACAATATACTTAAGGTAATTTCTGGTTGGGATCACTTGGTCTTGTATAGCCAAGAGGAATCCTTCTGTTTCAGGAAACATTTGTCCCGAAGTGAGCCAGTAGTTCGACGCGTAATTGTCGACATATTCCTGACCAACCTCGTTGACGTGTCTCCCGTGCAGTGGTTTTTCTGCCCATGATCGATGTTTTTCTTGATCAGTAACGTGGTGAGTATCTATTTCGCGATCTCTCAGTTTTAGTGGTGTTAGGTCGTCTATTTCACATATAGCTTGATGAAGAGCGGACGACCTAGCCTTTTCTAGAAAGAAATTTCGTAGTAGTGAAATTTGTCGATCCATTTGTTTGCCAATATCCGTTAATGCTCTACCGCCCTGGTGTCTTGGGAGCGTAGTTCTCTCGACAGCACTTCGGGGATGGTGTTTTTGGGCCTTTGTTAATAGTGTCCTTGCCTTCCGTTGCAAGTTCTGGATGTCCGCCTTGCTCCACGCCACTATACCAAAGGAATATGTCAACGCAGTACAGGCATACGTATTCAGAGCTTTAAACAGGTTTTTACTGTTAAGGCTAGTTTTCAATATCCGCCTTGCTCTTGTTGTAAACTCAGAAGTGATTTTTTCCTTCATAGTCCGGTGATCTATGCGTGTTGCCTGCAGCATTCCCAAGTATTTGTAGGTGTCATTTTCTTCCATCGCCTCTATCGTTTGACCATCCTGCATCTCGAAGGATCCAGGCTGCACTTTTCCTTTTACAATGTTGTTAATACGACACTTGTCCAGCCCAAATTCCATTCCTATATCATTAGAGAATTCTTCCAGTATGTTCAGCATCTGGTCAAGTTGGTTTCGGGTGGCTCCCAGTAGTTTTAAGTCATCCATATAAAGCAGGTGATTGATTCTTATAAGCTCTCTTCTGTTCTTCTTAAGAGCAAATCCATAAGCAGTGGAATTTAATCTCGATGATAAAGGGTTCATGGCTAGGCAGAACCAAAGTGGGCTAAGAGAATCGCCTTGGAATATGCCCTTACGAATCGGAATTGTGCTGGTCTCAATAGTTTCTCCAGTAGGCAGTTGTAGATGCATAGTTGTTCGCCACACTGCCATAGTGTTTTCTAGGAGAGTCACGATACGTTCGTCGACTTTGTAGATCTTAAGGACATTTATAAGCCATTCATGTGGGATTGAATCGAAGGCCTTTTCGTAATCGACGTACGCAGCATAAAGATTTCTCTTGTTACCATAAGCTTGGTTACAAATTACGGAGTCTATAATGAGTTGCTCCTTACAGCCCATAGCTCCCTTAGTACATCCTTTATCCTATTATTATTATTATTATTATTATTATTATTATTATTATTATTATTATTATTATGTTTGTTAGCAGCAGTAAGCGTTGGTACCGATGAGACTGCTGCATGTTATTTTGTCTTTGATTTATATATTCGCACGTCAGACATTTCAGTCTCTATTCTACAGTTTTTGTCACATGTAGTGGATAAATATTTTGTTCTTTGATTCGCAGTCCTGATCAAGTCTGTTCTTGAAGACGTTTTTGTTTAGAGCTTTAATTGTGTTTTCAGAAAGAGAATTCCACTTGTACACTACGCGATTTGCGAGACAATTTTTCCTGACCAATGTTGATCATTTTTCCTTCTTTAGTTTTGTACTATGTCCTCTTAGGTGGTTTGGATTTGATGTAAAGATATCTAGGCTCAGTCCCTCAAAGTAGTTTTTATTGAGTATCTTGAATGTTTCAATCAAATCTCCACGTTCACGTCTCTCCTTAAGGGTAGTTAGGCCAAAAATCCTAAGACGCTCTTCGTACGGGGTATTCTTAAGTTTTTCTGGTATTTTTGTAAATCTTCTTTGTGCTTTCTCTAGGGCTTCAATATCCTTTATGTAATATGGGCTCCATACTATGTGCGCGTATTCCAATTTGGGTCTGACATATGTGATTGATATTTTTTTGATCATTTCTATGGTTTTTTCAGTGAATGCTCTCTGTATTAGATATGTAAGTTTGTTTACCCTCTTTATTGTTTCCGCAATATGTGCCTCCCATTTTAGATTTCTTGTTATGATTATGCCAAGGTCTTTCTGTTCTGGTACATCCTTGATGTTCTGATTGTTAAGTTGATATTTGACACATGGGTTGTTTGCTCCCATATATAGTACCGTGCACTTCTCTGGGTTAAGGCCAAGTTGCCAGAGTTGCATCCATTCCTCTAGTGTTTTTATGTCTTGCTGCAGATCGTGGAAAAATCTGGAATCACAGTAAAGCTTGGTGTCGTCAGCAAAGTATGAGATGCGCGTTTTAATGTGTCTGTGAATGTCACTTATGTATGTGATGAATAACAGTGGACCAATTACTGACCCTTGTGGTACCCCACTAAGTACCCTGTAAGGGGCGGAGTACGCGCCATTAGCTCTAACCTGATAGGTGCGCTGTGTTAGAAGTCCCTGTATGAATTTGAGCAATTGTTTCCTCACTCCAAAATGCTCGAGTTTATATAGTAGTCGCTGAAAGGGAATTTTGACGAATGCTTTTTCCTGATCCAGGTATAATATGTCAATTGAATTGCCATCGTCCATAATTTTTGTCCATTCATGGGTACACTCGATAAGATTTGTTGTGGTAGATCGCTTTGGTAAGAAGCCATGTTGGGAAGACGGTATTACACTATTCTGTATTAGGAATTCAGTTAATTCAGGAACTACCAACTTTTCCATGACCTTGCATAGATGACAGGTCTGATAGATCTGTAGTTTGCTGGTTCATATTTATTTCCTTTCTTGAAGATGGGTATGATGTATGCTTTGCCCCATTTGTCGGGTATTTCTCCGTTGTTAAGAATATCATTTAGTACCCTGGTAAGAAAAGGTGCCAGGGCAGTGGCACATTTTTTTAGAAAAATACTTGGGATTTAATCTGGCCCTGAGCTGGAGTCGTTTTTCAAGGAGGCTATGGCATCCAGTAGTTTTTCTTCTGTGATTGTCACGCTAGTGATTTCGTTTACTATTCTGGTGTTGGGGAAGAGTGTTGGCATGCTTGTAAGATTCTCAGCCGTGTATGCCCTGTTGAATTGGGCGGCAAATGCTTCGGTTATTTGCTTATCTTCTGTGATGATTTGTTGGTTTCCATCTTTAAGTACTAATTCAGAGGTTCGGCTGTTGAGTGTGCGTTTTATATAATTAAAGAAGTGCTTTTCAGCCCTTTCTAACAAATTTTGTTCATAGTGAGTTTTAGTATTGTTGATTATTGTTTTAAGGCTGTTGTTTTGCTCCCTATATTTAGCATAATTTTCAGGTGTCATATTTTGTCTGCATTTCTTCCATAATATTCTTTTCTTATCTATTTCTTTGAATACTTTGGCATTAAGCCAAGGTTTTTTTTTTTCGGATTTACCCTGGTAAGTACCGGTGGAAGGTATGTGTCTATGGTGTCCATTATAGTTTCCTCGAGCAGGTCATAGGTTATATTATTGGAGCTTTCCTCCAATCGTGGAGTAAGGTATTCGCTGATAGTCCCACAGTCAGCATTCCAGTAGTTTCTTTTGTAGACTTTTTTTGTTGATGGTTCCCTTGTGTGAAATTGCGCCACTGCAGTGATGACACAATGGTCACTTTTGCCTATAGGAGGTAATGTTTTGACCTCGGATATTAGTTTCTTATCGCTAGTCAGAATTAAATCAAGGAGAGAGGCCTGTTCTCCACGAAACCTGGTATTTTCAGTGATAAGTTGCCAGCTATTCCAAGTTTGATAGTATTCAAGAAATTCCAGCGCAGTTAAGTTAGGCGTACTGAGCGTTAGCGTTTCCCAATTTATTTCTGGATAATTAAAGTCGCCACATATAATATTATTTGGGTTTTTGCTGTGTACAGTAGTGAGTAGTTTTCCCAAAGAGGTGTTGTCTGTTGATGGTATGTTAGGTGGTCTGTATACGCATCCTATTAGTATTTTGTGGTGTTAATCATGATGTCCACCCAGACAGAATTTATTGAAGCCGGTGTTATGTATTTGTTGTTGATGGTGACTAATATTTTTTGCCCATTCAATTCTTTACCTACCATTATGCACACTCCACCTCCTTTTTTGCCTGGAGCCCTGTCGTTTCTGAATATATTATAGTTGTTCATTCCCATAATTATTGTATCTGGGATGGTTTGTTGAAGCCAGGTTTCGCTGAGGAATATTAAAGTTGGTTGCAGTTGTTGGATGTTTGAGTGAAACTCGTCTAATTTGTTCAGTATTGAGTTTATATTTGTGTAGAGAATTTTTAGTTCACTCAATTTTAGTAGTTTTTTGGTGACTGTTGTTTGTTGTTGATTGGTTGGTTTGTATGGTCTTTATTACTTACATTTTCATTCTTTTGAGTAATCCTATCAGTCACAACTCTTGGTGAACCCCTGAAGTACTTTATTCTGACGTTAGTCTCTCCATTGGCTTTACGTTTTTCCAGCTGTTGGAGCATTTCTTTTAGATATTCTCCTTGTGTGGTAGTTTGATCATATTTTAAGTATTTTCCACTATTTTCTAGCTTTTGCTTAAGTTGTCATGAATTTTCTCAGGTACAGTGCACTTTTGGAAAAAATGGTATTTGACTTTTATTTTTATCTTAATAGCTTTATTTTTCCTTTAGAAGGTTTTCCGATATTTCAAAATTTTTGTTTTTTTCAATTCAGTGTTTGTATTTTTTATGTTCCCTGTATAACTTATCTTTAATTTAGCATTGTCAAAGTTAGTTTTTTTTCAAGCACCAAATTTATCAAGAATAAAGTTTTCTGAGAAATCAATAATAAAAAATTTTGAACTTTTTGAAAGACACTGTTTAACTAATTACTGGACAAGGCTAGCCTCGGCCGACCAACGGTTTCTTATTCGGCCCAACTAAACAATATTTTTTATCATGCAAAATCCCGACAGTTCAGACACCACACTTTTATGACGGTCGCCTCTCGGACTATAGTAAATACCTATAGTCGAAATTATACCCATTTGTAATGACATCATACTGGCAGCCAGACCGTATGTTTCCTGATATTTATCTGGCAAGAAATTACTTGTGACTAATCAGCATTCATATTTTTACTGTATGGTGATGGACATGATACAAATATAATATATATTAAAAACTGCCCATGCATAATCTATTTATCCGCGACCTTATAAATTAAGGCTACTAAAATTACACGAAAAGACACGATTTCATTTATGTTCACGATATTTATGTGTAGACAAAGACGAATGGGTTCTTAGAGAAAGCCATTGGGGGCCCTTTGCACCTCGAATGCCAGTAAACAGGCCTAATCCATTAAGTCGGAAGACTACACCTTATGGAAACGAGTGTGCAAAACGATTGATGTCAGAATGCGAAATTTTTCACACAGGCTCCAAATTTAATGTACATTTTTGCGTTTAATTACGATGTTGCTAATTCTTACGTTTGAAATTTAATTTTTAAACTACCAATTATTTATAACCAATTTTAAAGAAGCAAAATCTTCTCATTAATTTTAGAGCTATGTACTAACTTTCAGATCGAGGACACTTACCTTTTTGGCTTTAAACCTAAACTTGTTTTTTCATGACTTTGCATAGCACGGAGATCATATTCTCATTAAAAAAATATAATCCCCAGAAAAATCACGCCATTGCATTGCTAAGTTAATGGAATTATAACGATATTGTTGAAACAGTTAAATAAAAAAATCCCAAAAAAGCTATCAGTCAGTGTTCTCGGTATTAGCATATTTTTCCAAATGACCTATTAAAATTTCATGTAGCCAAAACTTTGATTGTGATTAGAAATATATTGATCTATTTTCGTTCACATTCGGAACACGCCATTTCAGTTGCATTAAACCATTGATTTATAGGAGTAGATAAGCAATAGCCGCCTGTTGCCCTATTCAAAAGTGGCAACCTATGGGCGATAAAACGGGTTTCTACGCATGTTAAAATCGACGCAAAATAGAACAGCGTAAGTAAGAAAATCTCGTTTCGTCCTGCGCGGCGCACTAAAACACTGTCCGTGTCAGCAGGTGTGGATCAGAACGGAACATGGTTTTTGGCTTGGACCTGTTTTCATTTTGTAGCCGACGCGAAGGCCGCCAATGTTGCATTTTGCTATTATATATGTTCTTCGATGATACTATTCGTGTTATTACAAATCAATGTGTTATCAATGCTTTAAACTGACAGTGTTAGTTAGGTAAGCTGTGGTGGTATGATGGTAACCGCAAAATTTTATACCCTAAAGGTTTAACATATTCATCAAGGAAGTATTTTTTTTGACTGAGCAGTTATTGCGCGCAGTTCTTCATATTTGATCTTTAATGGCTTTTTCTAGAAAGTTAATATTTCTGCAATGAATAGTTTCGGCGGTAGAATCCTTGTGAATCATCGTTGAATAATAATACTAGGGATAATTAGTACACTGCTTTTAGATGTTTCAAAATAATTTAATTAGATATTTTTCTCTACATATGTTTCGGCTTGATGAGGCCATTATCAAGAGTAGTTGTATACTAAAATCTAAATCGTTATACCCTACTAAACCGCCTGACGGTATTTTGTTTTTATTGCACTGTCAATTATGCAGGTATATAAAGAGCAGGTCAGATGGTCGTTCGTATTTAATACCTCTGTTTTTTGTGACTTTTGGATTTCTAGATACTCCAAAAGGTTCAGCCTTTTGCTTTTTGTTTCCGTGTGTAAAAGTTTGACATTATTTGTATCTATAAAATGGTTATTTTCTATACAATGTTTTGCTAAACCAGAGTTTTTAATATTATGCAAAATCGATTTTATGTGTTCTTTAATCCTAATATTTAAATTTCGACCAGTTTGTCCTACGTATACAGCCAGTCTACGTATACAGCTTCACAGTTCACACAATTTATTTTGTAAACACCAGATTTAGATTGCTTGTCAATTTTTTCTTTATTGTTTATTAGTCTTCTCCCTACATTATTCCTATTAACCTGAATTGTTTTACAGCCAAATTTATTTAATTTTTTTGAAACTTTATCTGTAATTTTCGGAATATAGTTGATAAATTTAAACGGCTCCTTTTCTAATTCTAATGTAGGGTTATACAATTTTAATTAAAATGTTTTTCTGTTTCTTTTTAAATTTGTCAACAAAAGCGATCTTATAACCGTTATAATATGCAATCTGTCTGATAATGGATACTTCTTTTTGGATACTCGCCGATTCTAGGGGAAAACTGAAAATTCTATGGATGAGAGACTATGCAAAGCAAAAATTTTTACTTGCCAAGATTGGTTAGAGTCTTTGTGAATTATTGCATCTGTTGTTGTTGGTTTCCTATATAGGAAGATAATGTTTCAAAAAAATTTAATAAATTTGGCTGTAAAACAATTCAGGTTAATAAGAATAATCTAGGGAGAAGACTAATAAACAATAAAAACAAAATTGACAAGCAATCTAAATCTGGTGTTTACAAAATAAATTGTGTGAGCTGTGAAGCTGTATACGTAGGATAAACTGGTCGAAACTTAAATATTAGGATTAAACAAAAAAAAATCAATTTTACATAATATTAAGAACTCAGGCTTAGCAAAACATTGTATAGAAAATAACCATTTTATAGATACGAATAATGTCAAACTTTTACACACGGAAACAAAAAGCAAAAGGCTGAACCTTTTGGAGTACCTAGATATCCAAAAGTCACTAGAAACAGACGTAAATAGGAACGACCAACTGATCTGCTCTTTAAATACCTGCATAATTGACAGTGCAATAAAAACAAAATACCGTCAGGCGGTTTAGTAGGGTATAACGATTTAGATTTTAATATACAACTACTCTTGATAAAGGCCTCATAAAGCCGAAACTTATGCAGAGAAAAATATTTCATTAAATTATTTTGAAACATCTAAAAGCAGTGTACTAATT
>JAEQML010076138.1:0-13500 GCA_016904865.1 Pissodes strobi
TTCCAATGTTGATTTAGCTCAGGCTAATTTCATCCCTTCTTAAGTTATACCTCTATGAGTTGAGTTAACTCAGGCTATTGTCATCTCATTTCTTTTCTTTTCTATCCGTCGAGTTGAGCTAGCTTCGGCTAACCTCATCTCTAAGTTAGTCCTCTATTTTCGCTTGATCAAGTACTTTCTTCCTTCCAAACTAACTTTTGAGCCACCACTTAAGTAGTCAACCGAATTTTCAAATAATTCAGCACTTATTACATATTATGGCATTTGGTTGGTCTCATCTGGCATAGTAGCAACTTCTTTGTACTTTAGGTTAACTTTGTATTATCTTTTTATAATTTTATCTCTCAACTTATTACTTGTCTTCAAGAAACTTTTCAAATTTAAAATTACCGCTTTTTTTGGCGCTTAAACATCAGTCAGCTTGTCAAGGCTGTCAACATTGACACATTTGATGTGTCATCCACAAAGCGTGGGTCTTGGTACCATGCTTTCATTTTAATTTATTTCAAATTAATGATTTTAATCTAAATTATGTGAACCATTTCTCAATAATGTGACGTACAATTTGTGAAATTTAATTGTGACCACTGTCGATTTGTGTTGTTTGTTTGCTTCCATGAATAGATATGTCCTTTGTGAGTAAAAGAAATCCACCATTTTTCTTTTTTTTACACACAAAAATGAACTAAATATCATCAGTTTTAATTAATAACTTCAGTTACCTTCTTTTTATATTAATTATAAAAAAAATCTAAATAAAAATAATCCCAACTAAAGAAATTTTTTAACTGAACGCAACAGTGTTCAACTTATCAAATTTTTTTACCAAAGATAACCATTGTCCCAACTCGGCAACACTCTTTGACTCTTCACTGACAGGGTGTTCTTTTACTTACTTTCAGGTAACACTGATGATGGCTACGGCCGAAAGCGCTTTGTTACGCCCTTTATAGAGATCCCTTTTGGATTAAAGTTTTTGTATGATATACAAAGATTGTTTCATTACTTTGTTTCGTACAAGCACACAGCCTTTACTCTTCATTTAACTATTTTAACACAGCTTTGACTCAACAGTCAAAATTAACAACATTGGTGTAAGATGTCCTGTTGTACAGAAAACTTAACCCATTCAGTGCGCACGGAACACATGCATGCCAGAACCGCCGGCGCCGTTCCCACGATGTGGTTGGCATATATGTATGTCGCAGGTTTGTCTTCACTTAATAGGCGCTATTAATTGGTCAGCGCTGCTGTAAGGTGGACTATTTTATATATAATAAATATTCGGGGTGAAAATTATTAAGACTTTATGATAACAGAGTTTTGATATTTGAACATTCGTTAAAAGTAACGAAAACAAAAATTCGTAAAATTAGAAAAACAGAACACGTACTCTGTAGCGTTGTAAACGCCACCAAACCCAGAAATATAGTTTCATCCCTTTCACTAGTAGATTTATATAGTTGATATTCTCTTTACCTTACATTAGACCTTCACATATCTATTTTGAACTTAGAATTTTTATCTTAAAATTAGAATTTAAAACAATAACTATTTCATACTTGGAAATATATGGGAAAGTACCCAAACCGATACCGCGGGGTACTCATCTCTCATTTTCGAACGTTCTCTTGACGGATGTTAAGAATATCTTTTGGCAATTGACGTGAGGTTATCAATGTGGTCATTGATGACGAGTGGTCTTTGCTTCCGACCGATGAACATGTAGGAAGAGAAAAGACAATTTTCGAGGTACAGATATTATCGCTGAAGTTTTGACCGTCAGGTTCAGTATTCTTAATAATTTATCATGAGATAAATGGGCAAGCACCCTGCCAATAATATTTTCACCTTTTATCGGCAATATCGTCTCGTAAAGGTATTTTATGTAAAATGAGGTTACCCTTTTCAAAAGGTATGTTATATCTTTGTGATTCTATATTAGATAGTTGAAATTATTTATAATTAAACTAGGGTCCTTCCTTCGTTTAGTCTTTCGCTAGCCTAGAGAATTTCTCAAGTTTCATTTCAGCCAGTTCGAGACCCCTTTCGTTGGACTGATGTAGACTCACATGGCGTGACGTGTAGCTTCACATGGCGCAGTAAAGCACTAATTGGGGCCAGCGGGCAGCTAAGTAGCCATATGAGTGAGAGAACATTTATAACCACTGCCAGTGAATTCCACCTTCCGTATGACCTCCATATGAAAATGACATAGAAATAGGCCATATGATTACTTACCTCATCTTTATTGAATCTACCGGTAAATGCTTTTTTATCGTTTATTATTTCTTATCCTATCTACTACCGTCTTTTACCATTATTTGATTAATTAGCACCGAATTTCTTCATTACCGTACACGATATTATCTTGTTTAGCAAATGTCTCACTAATGATAGAGCGAATTCGGCAACATGGGCGGTGATACATCTGTTACTAATGCTGATCAAAAGAAAACTAAAAAGGTATGTGTTCACTGCTCTAAAAATGTTCAAAGTGAATTTAAATGTAAAAGTGTAAGTGCATTTTCCATCCAGCGTGTTTGCGACAGTCTGCAGAACAGGAAAAGGCCGCCTGTGTCCATATTGAGGAGAGTGAGTGGGAGATAACCTCCAAAAGTTCGATTTCCGAATATGAAACTCTTAAGTCCCTAATAGAAGCTATGCAGTACAAAATTCAGCAGATGGAACTGAAGGAAGAAAATCTTACCAAGAAAATTGACATCCTGGAAAAAAAGGTAAAATTCCTTGAAAAAACGAATATCACATTAAAATCTGGGGACAAACCCAAGGATTTTCAAGGAGAACCGGACAACGTCGCAAGCGGCAGGCAAAAGCTCCACGCCGACGCCGACGTAGCAGCAGCAAAATCAGCTGTTCACAAGCAACGTTGCCATAGCACTGGTGGAACAACCGAACTACTGCGGAACGCAAAGCGGATTTCCGACGCTACGTCAATTGCAAATGGGTCAACGGCGACAGAGACGATTATAAACAAACAAAACACTGAAATTCAATTTGAAGAAGCTTCCAATGACGACAAAGGAGGATGGACGTGGGTCACCAGTGGTAAGCGGCATGCAAATGGGACCTCAAACTGTGCTAGACCTGCACCAACTAAAGGATCTAGCCAAGATGAAACAAATTCGTTAGAAGTTGCCAAGCAATATCATTGGGTTTTTGTAACGGGTTTGGCAGGCTACGGATATCATTAACTACCTGAGGACCAAGTCTTTACATCAGAGCATAATCTGCGAAAAAATGAGTACCAAAAGGAAAACAGTGAGTTCCTTTAAATTGGGCGTCACCAGAGATATAAAAGATGACATTCTAAAAGCAGATACATGGCCTAATGGAGTTCCCGTTAACCACTTTATCAACCTGCAACGCCTATGGAAAACAAGAGAGTCTCAACAGGAAGGGAGACCTCTGCAGCCAAGGTTAACCAACCAGAAGAAAAATTAAAATTTAAGGTATTTCATGCTAATATTCAGGGCATTAGGGAAAAACTTTTATACATTGAGGTATTTCTCAAAGAATTACATATTGATTGTTTTTATGTGAATGAACATTGGATTGTTAATGATGAATTTTCTGCATTAAAAATTCCTGGTTATGTCTCGGCTGCAAACTTTTCTAGGTCAGGGAAGAAATGCGGAGGGGTGGGAATATTTGTCAGGGAGGGTCTTGAGTATCGAGTTATTAATATAAGCAAATACTCGGTTGAAGTTCAGGGTGAAGTGGCTGGGATTTATTTTAAATCAATAAACACACAAGTATTAAGCACTTATAGATCACCCAATGGTACACTCTGTAACTTTACCGATGTGTTGACTTTAGCTCTTCAAAGGATTGATTTTTCTGGACATACTGTTATATGTGGAGATTTTAATGTTCACTATCACATACCAGACGACAGGGACACAAGATATTTGAATTGTTATATGGAATCATATGATTTATCTAGCACAGTGTCTTTTAACACC
Organism: Pissodes strobi; assembly: GCA_016904865.1. Taxonomy (NCBI): domain Eukaryota; kingdom Metazoa; phylum Arthropoda; class Insecta; order Coleoptera; family Curculionidae; genus Pissodes; species Pissodes strobi. The sequence continues at coordinate 3,987 of JAEQML010076138.1, forward strand.
AGAGGCGACGCATGCCTCGATAACATGTATATAAGTTCACATTTTGAGGAATACAATATAAGTCCTTTTGATCTTACATCAATTTCAGATAACTCTGGTTTGGTATCAACCTTTTATTTCCCACTACCACCTAATCAAAAGGTCTTTAGGATCACTTATATACCAATAACGGAAGAGGGTCTCTTCTACTTTTCCAGGAACTCGATGGTATGAACTGGCAAACTTCCAGTGACTCAGGTGAGGATATCGACACAAACTTCTCTGTTCTTATTGAGAGTATCTCAGATGCCATTGATAAATGTTTTCTGATCAAAAGTAAGGTGGTTAAAGGTAAGGGCCAAAAAAACCCTACATCAACTGGCATCATGATGGTCTTAAAGACATGAGAAACAGGCTTAACACACTTTATTCCATCCATAGAGCAAGTCCAATTCTTGTCACAGGGGAAATGCTTAAAAACCATAAAAGGGAATACAAAAATCAAATGTCTTTAGCTAAAAAGAAAGCCCATGACCAATATATTAGTGGGGCGGGTAATAAGGGTCTTGCTATGTGGGATGTTGCTAAGTCAAATTCTAACTGTAATTCTAAAATAGTCTCAAACGCGGAGACAGGTTAACGTAATGCTCAGATCTTTAATAACTTTTTTACTAACATAGCAGGGGATATAATTACTAAACTACCTCACACTAATGTCAACTTTGAGAACTATTTACAAGGTCATTCCTGTCCTGAAACATTCAATTATAGAGGTCAGAGATAAAGTTAGTGGACTCAAAAACACTACTAGTTCAGATTGCTATGAAATTTCAACTAAAATTATAAAATATCTAAAGAACATTCTTATAATACCACTTACACGTCTATTTAATCAATGCATCTTAAAAAGTCATTTTCCTCTGTCTCTAAAGGTGGCTAAGGTAGTGCCTATTTTTGAAAACAAGGGAAATCCTAGTGACGAAACCAACTACCGTCCAATCTCACTGCTACCTATTTTTTCCATGGTTCTGTAGTCCTTGCTAAAAGATCAAATGGTCACCTTCTTTAAAACCAACAGCCTGTTTTGTAGTAACCAATTTGGGTTTAGAAACAACAAATCTACTTCCCTGGCTATAAATAGCCTTACAGAGTTTGTAGCAAATTGACTGGAAAGTAAACTGGACACCTATGCCACCTTCTTAGATCTAACAAAGGCGTTTGATTGTGTTTCTTTTGAAATCTTGTTGAGCAAGCTCTCTTACTATAATTTTCATCCCAAGGGTACTGACCTCATTGAATCCTATCTAAAACATCGCTATCAGTATGTAAAATTCCAGAACAACTTGTCAAATAAGCAGCTCATTTGTCATGGTGTACCCCAGGGTTCCATTCTGGGTCTACATAAATGATTTGCCAAATTTCTCTCAGAATTCAAATATCATACTGTTCGCTGACGACACTACTTGCCTGGAGCACTATCATCCTTCCACTCCTATTCACAACCTAATTCTGGACAAGCAACAGAAAATACAATCCTGGTTTCTGGCGAATAGACTCAGCCTGAATGACACAAAGACTCAGTCCTTGAATTTCTCACTAAGATCTTCTATTCCAGCCCTGCCGAGTGAAGATAGGGTTAAATTCTTGGGTGTTTTCTTGGACTCTGGACTGTTGTGGGGTGAGCATGTTAGCCAACTATCTAGCAAATTGTCTGGTATAACTTTTCTTATTAGAAATTTGTCCAGGACCGTTTCGAGACAAACACTCATGACGGCTTACCATGGCTATTTTGGTTCTAACATGTCTTATGCCATCTTGAATTGGGGTCATTCCACGGGGGCATCTGAGATATTTGCATTGCAGCGCAGATGTGTAAGGGTGATCGCTGGAGTGAACTATCAGGACTGCTGTAGGCATTGCTTTGGTGAACTTAAGATACTCACTTTTCCTTGTCAATATATCCTATCCTGTCTAACATGTGTCAAGAGAAACCGGCATCTCTTTTCCACACATGGTGAAAGAACTAACATTACTAGAAATAGCAATAACTTGATACCATCTTTTCATAGAGTTAATAGATCCAGAAGGGGTAGTGACTATTATGGAATTAAATTATTTCATAAATTACCAGAGCACATAAGAAACTTGGAAGAAAAGAAATTCATCAATATTCTTAAAAAATTTCTAATTATAAATTCTTTCTATTCTTTGCAGGAATACCTCAACTTCAATTTTAATTCTTGTGATGTGTTTCAAAATGTATTTTAATATTTTTTGTCGGAATGAATGTCCAAACTTGAATAAAATTTTATTTTATTTGTAAGACATTTTATATTAGAATTTGTAGTTTAAAAAAGGAAGAATAGGACCTGTGATTGTAATTTATTGCTAACAAGTATATTTTTGTAACTTTATATGTATATTTTTTTTTGACTTGCATAAGCACTCACTGTGTAATAATGCTAATAAATAAATAAATAAATAAATAAATAATATCATTATAATTATCTGATTTGCTTTTTGTATTATGCACATTTACTTAAATGCTACGACCTTACTGTAATTTACTGTAAGCCTCATGGCATTAGACCGTCTTACATAACTATACTTTAGGTTTTTGTCCATAAGCAGGTTAACGAATTGTGCTCACTTCGATTTCTCCTGTATGTCTTTATTGACTATATATTGACTATATTTTCTTCAAGAGTTAATTTAATTTGATCTAATATATTTTTTAACTGTTTATTTGTCCACTGATTTTCAATTAGGGGATTAATTTTTATTTAATTAATTTTATTTAAGGCGTTCTGTAATTAGCTGTTACATAGTCAGATCTTTAAACATTCAGATTTTAGTTAGGAATATTAAAAAAGGAACTAGGCAGTATTAATGATTTAGAACTTTTCAATAGGGGTTGGTGATGTTATAATTTTGGTGATATTTACTTTAAAGAAATTTATTATTATTTTAAGTATGGTATCATAATCTCAATTAAGTTTGAGAACTAATTAATTTTCAATTGTACTTGTTTTGTCTGAGAATATTCTTAATATTTAAATAAATAGTTTAATTAGGATCTTAGATGTTTTCAGTATGCTGAAGTCAAGGTGAAGTTGAGTTTATGTAATTTCTTTTCAGATGTCTCAACATTCTTAGATAAGCTATTTTTCTAAATTTGACTGCCCTAATTTCAATGCTTAAAAATCATTGACATATTCTAAATTAGAAAATATAGTGGCGCCTTCGCCCAACTGTCTACTCTACGATCCACACCTATAAATATTAACACCGCTGAGTGAACCAGGCATATGGATCAATTGTTAAGCAATTAACTAATCGACTTACAACTCTTAAGAAAGAATTACGTTTAGAAAATGAGGAAAAGATGTCGGATTTGCTCGCAGCGTAAAAAAGCGAGGGCTATCGTTGTATCATTGCGAATCGTGTCCTGGAGAAACTGGACTTTGTGTCAAATTTTCCGCCATTTTTCATATACAATGAAAATTAGTGTCTTTTGATGGTTGCTTGTTTATTTTGTTATTCTTCAATTTGTACAGGTTTTGTTTAACTTTCGTGTTTTCGTTTCCTCATTTTTCAAATATTTATAGTTCATATCGGGTCTCCAGTGGTTGTTTTCAGATTTTATGCTAAGTACACATTTCGTTCTATGTTTTATTCAGGAATAAACATTTATTTTTGTGTGAAAAATTGTTTTACGCTATATTTCCAAAGTAAATGAAAAATTGGTCGCGGCACACATGCGCACTAAGCGACAAATTATTTGCTAAGTCCGCTTGGCGCGCATGTGTGCCGAAATACAAAAACGAATTGGCTAATTATTAAAAATATTAAAGTCTTAATTTCAAAATTACATTTTTACTCATAAAATGGCTGCGGATCTGGACGGAGTACTGTCTTGGTGGTTAGCAGCGAAAAGGTTATAACACGATCAACATCAGAAGATTATTGTAAGGGAAACTATATATTTTTTTAAGCGTAACTTATTCCTATTCCTGTCACCGGATGCTCTGTGGCTGGCCGTAGTTCGAATGGGTTTGAGTTATATATTGACATCAAATTTGGAATACGTGCGGTACTCAAAGAAACAAAGTTTGCGTTGTAATACCAAAGAGAAACTACCGGAAAAAGGTCCACCAATAATGACAGTGTTCGTCTGGTATATTGACAGCTCGAAGATCGATCAAGATATCGAAGCCGGTATATATGAACCTAGGGAAGGAACTAGTCTTTCAAGACCTACGGAAAATCAATCCACGGTGTTTCAGGCGGAACTAACGGCCATAGAACACTGCGCGAAGGAAATTGAGAATAGAAGAAACCACTAATAAGACGGTGGTAATCTACTCCGATAGTCAGGAAGCACTAAAAAGTAATCGGGCATTGAATGAGTCTGGTAGTGAAAACAAAGCAACTCTAGCTTGGGTTCTGGGGCACAAAGGCCACAGAGGGAACGAAATAGGCAAAGCAGGATTTTGGGACTCTTTGGTGGGACCAGACCCCTTGTGTGGGATTCCCAGGAGTTCTATTAAGTCATCAATTACAAAACGGGTAGCGACGCAGTCTCAGAAATGGTAAAATGTCCAACCAGAATAAGTTTGTCAACAAAACCCATAGCTGCCTTACTAAGCCACAATGGAAAGGCTGTCAGATGGTAGGTTTATTGACCGGCTATCGTCGACTAAAAGACATTTAAGTCTGACGGATCTGGCAGATAACTTCCTATGGAGGTCCTCCTACGAAGAGGCCACGTTCTATGCCATTGTGAGGGTATCGTGAGGACACATTTCAAATAACAAATCCAGTAGCTACATGCTACACTGAGAGAAGTTATTATTAAAGCTAGGAAAACACAATTAGATGAGGTATTTTAAATACAGAAAGACCTACAATACACTTGCAGGCTATCACGACAAAGGATATTTCTCTTTTAAATAGTACTGGTTTTGCAAATCATAATTATTGTAGATAACAGAGCCTAAGATATATTTGGAAATATAAAATTGAGATTGTCGCAACTCATATTTCTTATTGATTTAAATAAAAATAATGATATACAATGTTAGATTTAGTGAAATTGTTACTTTTTTGGATAGTTTGTAAAATAACAGAGAATCCTACTACATTCGTTTTCTATACGTAAAATTCACCATACCTGTAGATGGGTCATATACCAAAGCTGAACTATAAATTTGTCCCACTTGTTCAGGTTTAGGCCCAGCACCCTTGCCTGGCGAGCTTGGAGTTGGTGATACTACGTTGTTTTCTTGCTGGAATCTTTGGAATTCAGCATCAAAATCAATCTGTAAAACACAGAAGATATAGACTGCAAATTTTTATAGAGTATTGTAAGTATGCCAGTTATATGCAATATAAGCTTAAATTTCAATAAAGAAAGTAATGAAAAACAATTATTCTCAAAACAGTGAATATCTATCTAATGGATGTGTTGGGAAGAGATAATAAACCTCAAGGGGCATCCAAAGGAGCTTAAGATCGATTTTATATATCAGTATTCAAAAATCTCAGTTGTTTAATCATCTGATGTATTTACAAAAATGACAAGATCGTGATAATATCAAAAAGTATTTTTTTCTTGCAAATCGCACAAATATTCAGAAATTTTAATGCCTTTTTGATCTTGGCCTAATATCATCCTTTCTAAAATCTTTACCTTCATTACTGATATATCCAATTTCTTCGTCAATTGATTAATGCCAGGTAGAAAAATTACTCCTTGGTAGTTATAGTACCTGGTCTACGCGCCACTCCACAGTATTATTTTTCTATACACATGGAAGAGTGTTGCCCCCTTAGAATTATTAATAAATGATATTTATATAGATATAGCTGCAAAGCCCCATACATTATGGGACAATTCTGATTCCAATACACATGCTCTAGATATACACTTACCCCACTTCACCATACTCGCTTAACCCCCTAAATTATATTGAAAAAGGTGACTTACTCCTTTGCTAGGTGCTGGCGACGGTATAACTCCTCTTTGAGAATATAGCTGTGGCCTTGGCGCGGGTGATACTGGAAGAAGTTGAGGTCGGAAAGTAGTTGCTGGAAGCTGAGTTCTGGTGGCCGTGGTTGGTGATGCAGTTTGCAACTGTGGTCTTGGTGTGATTGAAATAGGTTGTGTTTGTTGCCTAAGGAATAGTATATTACCATTTATTTGTTTGTTCGATAGATAATTGCTCTTAACGCTGTTTATAAAGTTTAAGCAAACAATTGGCATATAGTGACGACTCAGTAATTTAACTCTAATTTTTGAATCGTTGAGAGATGCCCGTTTTTTTAAGGGTTTTAGTCTTTATCTATCCCACTTTTTAAAATTGGGTTTCACGAAGGAGAACTTTCAAAAAACGAGCAGCTTATTTCTCTATTGCTCTGTTAGACTAACATATACAGTGCAATGCTTTAAATTCAAACTCGGATATTTTTTTTAATTGTTGACAGATTATTAAGACTCGAGTCCTTATCTAGAAAATATCAGAATTATTAGCATACTCAAATAAGAATATCTGTCAATAAAACAAAGACTTCCACAACTGCATCAACAAAATTTTGAAGTTTTTCCCAAATTTGCAGTAGTTATTTATTCAACTGATTTTATGACGGAATACGACGGTTATCGAGAAATTTGGCTGGACTTACCAATATGTTAATATTTTCAAGTAATGGTCGATAATAATTATTGAAAATTAGGATACATTGATATTTTGTCAATTGACATTTTATTTTGGACTATAATCCTCTCTCCTTCGATTAATGCTTATAAGACCAATGCTAAGATATTCTATTCGATGCTTTATCTTGAAGAGTGTAAGAAATTGTTTTTCTGTTAATGAGTGCATGCTGAATGTGTATGTGTAAGTATTTGGTTTACTAGCGGATCAGACACGTGCTTCTTTGTATTTAGGCGGACACGGTTTACTGACGGACCAGATCCGTACATCCTGAACGTGTATAGGCTGGCTCGGTTTATTGACGGACCAGATACGTGCATCCCGTATATATGTGAGAGGTTGATCAGATACGGTTAACTGATAAGCGATTCAGCGCGCTGCAGCAATATACTCGTCGCCTGCTGATGTTGACCTCGGTTCGAATTACCAGTTTTTATACCGCGTATAATAATATTTGAATCGAAAACCGAGGTTGATTTTTAGGAGTAACTTAATTTTCCGGTGACAATACCAAAAATCGATATTTAATATACGAGCACTAACCATAGACACTTCGACACTACTGGTGGTTATTCTTACAGAGGTGAAATAAAATTGAAAAAATAAAACGAAACAAAATTTAGATATGGAAACTCTTCGGATCTTATTAAAAACAAATAAAATTCTCAAATGTCTTAAGAGAAAAATGTCCTAGAATTTGAACATGTACCAAAGGCAACTTTAGGTAGATGTATAGCATCATATATATTTTTTATTAAATTACCTGTAAAGTGTTGACACAGGAGTGCTAGAAGGCAATGCCGGTCTTATGTAACTGATTGATTGTTCCGGTTCTTGTACATATTGTGGCCTAGCGATGTATTGAGGTCTGCTTCTAACAGGCTGCAAATTAGGCACAAGAAATATTTACATGAAATACAAATAGAATATTTTTCAATAATTTGATTAAATACGTATAATCTATTGAAGCACTCATAATTATTCTTTAGAGTCAAAGTTAAGATTATTGATTATGCTAATCTGATAACAGACTGCATTAAGCTCGTTAAAATAATATCACATCATAGTCATATATATTGACTTGATCAAAGCATTCGACATAAAAATGTGTTATTGATATAGAGTAGAATTTTTATATTTAATTTATTGCCCGGTTTGTTGAGCCAGTTGCATGGTTTGAACTGAAACCATTGGCCATGGGTTAGTTAGTAGCTATTTGTTTCTAAATTATCTTTTATAGTACTGAGGTTCTAAAAAAGTATGTTACGAAAAATTCATAATTGCACTTGTAAAGGATGGTTCAAACATCTGGAGTTTGTAAGCATACCTCAGTGATGCACAATAAAATATTTATTTTGAAGACCTATCAGTGTTTCAGTTTTAGCCATATTACATTGTCTTTATAGATATGAGAGGAGTCATATCCTTGAAAAGATGCCGTGTATTGCAAAATGCAAAGCTCGTTTATTTTAAAAAATCATGTAGCTCATTCTCAACTTACAGATGGGGTAGGTCTCAGCAATTGCTCAGGTTCTGGTTGTTCGTCTTCTTGTTGCTCGTACTGAGATTGGAATAGAGTTACTGGTTTAGGAGCTACAGTACTAACAGGCCTTGGAATTGTCCTGGATGGGTAGTTACTGGGGTAATTAGCTGGGACGTTTTCGTTTTCGGTACTTTCATTTTCTAAATGAGAAATACATCTTTTAATGAATTTTGATAAATTTTGAAGATGATATTTTATAGGTTTAATGAACGAAGTGTGTTTTTCATAGGACAATAATTATAAACAAATGATTTAAGTATGGGTATAGTGAGAGACACGCCTCACAAAATTATTATTTTTTTACTAAAAATGATCCAGCTCTATAGTTTTGAGCATCTAAAACCTTTAAAAAAAAATCAATTAATACTTAAGTGGTCATAGGGGTTCACATTTACACATCACCTACCGGAAGCTTCGTCATCCTCCTCTTTAGGCGCGTTCGGATCGCAAGGATTGCCAGACACGTAAGTAAACTCTCTTTTGTTGCCATCTGGATCGACGTATCCGTACTTTCCGCGGACTACGCAATCGGTACCTCTGGTTTCTTCCTTGAAGCTACCATCTGCTCCTTCATAGCCAAAGGTAAAGGAGCCATCATCGTTCACCTTGTTGTAATTCCTAAAAACGGATAGAGGTAATCTATAGAATGCTATAGGTTTGGAAACAGAGAATATTTAAAATTAATAAATTCTTGTTACTGAAGAAATTTTGGTTTCTGATGCTTCAGCAATTACGTCTTAAGCAATTATCATCCTAATGTTGTTGTTGCAGTTCCTGCTTCAAAATCAATACCTGAAGAAGTATGGGAACTATTAAATATATCCATAAGAAAACAAGCTGCTGCTGACTTAGATGATATGAATAACAAGGTCGTGAAGTTGGTGAAAGATTTAATCAACTAATCTCCTCTCCAATTCAAGATGGCGCCGAGCGATGATGCGTTGTCGGATCCGGAGCTGAAGAAGTGTAAATATTGTAAAGGTAACGTCACATCGATAAAGCGGGTGTGAAGTGTGTAAATTGTGCAATAGGTTATCATCATTCTTATGCCCTACGAATGACAGGGTTGATGATCGTTAGTGGTAGCAAAACCCCCCTTTTGTGCCCAACATGCGAGAAAAGTTCCCGCCAGGATGAAATAAACAAACATGTCCTTGAAGCTGCTGAAGAAATAACCAAGAAGGATGCTGAAATTACTGTATTAAATCAAATCACAACGTAACAATGTAGCCATGCAGGAAGAATTCTCTTCGCTGCGCAAGAAATTCGACTTGAT
>JAEQML010076139.1:0-13500 GCA_016904865.1 Pissodes strobi
GGATTTAGAGAATTTGGATGGGTCATAGGTATCTAAAAATAGATTTCAAGAACCTATTTGTTAGACCGCCGTCATTCGAGGATGACCTTCTAAGAAAAATGTAATGGAAAATAAAGCAGACTGGTGTCAAGGGTTTTTACAGCGCGTTTTGTGTTTTTAGTAGGATGGTAATTAAAATATGCAGGTCTAGAACTACGCAATAAAGTATTCGCAAATACTACACAATTTTCGTGATTTCTCGTATTATAAAGGATGGCCAGCGTGGTATCCCCTACCATGGCTAAAAAAGTAAATTTAATAATAAAATAATGTAGTTTATTTAAAAAAATTATGGAAACCAGTGAATATTATTCATTCGAGGGACCAAAATTTAAACCCTTTCCGAAAACCATGATTCGAGCGCTTCCTCAAGAGAATTGAGTACGTTGGATCTTTGATTAGAACGACATTTCATAGTTGGGGTTTTTATTTTTTATTTTCTTTGATTTTCAATTAACTCCAATTTCGTTTCATTAAATTATGAGGCTGCTGGTTCCAAAGACGTCCAACAATCTCTACTCAATTTTCCTTCATTTTGCGTGTACAAAATTATTCATACTCGTATTTGTGGACAAATCTAAAGTCGAAATTATACCCATTTATAATGACGTCATTTTTGTTTATCTTTGTTTATTATATTCCAAACAACGGTGACAATAATCTTTTGAAAAAAATTGGTGTCCGATGATTAATCATTTTTTTCTACGAGCGTGCGCAAAGTGGCTACTTTGCGCACGCTATTCAGTGCGCAAAGTAGTACTTTCCCGCACGCTATGCGGGAAAGTAAAATTCTCTAAAATCACCAGAGACAAGAAAATGTTCATATACTTTTAGAAACTTTACACTTTTGGACTTTTTATGCAATATAAGAAACCGTTTTAAGGGGATTCATCAGCAGTATTTTTTTTGTTCCCGATTTTCTTCGTTAATATGCATAATAAAGAAAATTAGCCAAGTATAAAACTCGCTTAGAATTACTGAATCTAGGGCAGTACAGTGATAAAAAATTTAATTTCTTAATTTTAGCTTTTAATATATTAGGAGAAAAAAATAACAGAAAAAATAAGTCTGTACGACCCTAGTGGATCATAATCTAGACATATTGATAAAAGAAAAAAAAATTTCGATCAAATAGTTTGTCCATAATCCTGGAATAAAGATTTTGAGACAAAATCGCTGATTCGACACGCCTCCTTGTCGCTCAAACACATGAATTTATTTAGAATTATTTATTCTGGTAAAAGCTGGCATCGGCGCGAGGCCACGTGGTGTGTGTCTGTTGTTTACAACCTGAGCCGGTCGGGCGATCGCTCGCTGGACGAAACCAGTTTTCAGAAATATAATATTTGGGATTATTATTTATTTTGTAGACTGTTCTAAATGATATTGTAGCCGCTTCTCAAACTTTCCACAGATATAGGTGGCGCATTAGTGTAACAAAGACCCGTACAGAGATAAAAAAAATGTTAAATACAAAAATTGTAAGATATGTTGTGGTAAATATTGTGAAAATATTTTCAATTATACAGGGTGCTTTATAAAATCCTGTCGTTCGTTTTTTGAGTTTTTTTAATGGAATGTATATTATTGCACTTTTAGATTCTGCATGAAATTCACATTTCGTGAATAATGCCCTATATCTATCCCCAAGTTTTTCGAAATATTGACAGTTGAAAATCGGCCAACTACCATGTTTGACAGGCTGTACAGGGTTATCCAACGAGGACTAGACAAGGCGATTTATTTACTTTCCCTGTAATTTTATAAAAAAAAAAAACGAAATAACCATCTTATGTAATTTTCTCCCGCGAATTCGGATATGTTCAGCAAAAACCAATTGAACTAAAGGTCACTTTGATATATTTTTTAAATGGGATGCCATGTATATTATTGCATATTTGGATTGTGCGAAAAAGGCTAGACATATTTCATGAATAATGTCTTATACCTATCTCTAACGGTTTTTGAAATATTGACAGTTGAAAATCGACCAATTACCAAGCTTGACAGCTTGTTAAATCTAAACGGCTATAGATAGAACAAAACGGTTTGCACTTTCCTGTATTGGTTTTTCATAAGCTCTCGTATAACACTAACTTTTTATTTAACCCGAGATTAAATTTATCCGGGATTTTTTAACATCTGGTTAAATCTAAAGTTAGTGTCATACGATAGCTTATGAAAAACCATTATCGGAAAGTGCAAACCGTTTTGTTCTGTCTTTAGCCCTTTAGATTTTACAAGCTGTCAAACTTGGTAAATGGTCGATTTTCAACTGTCAATATTTCAAAAACCGTTAGAGATAGGTATAGGACATTATTCATGAGATATGTCTAGGCTTTTTCGTACAATCCAAATATGCAATAATATACATGGCATCCCATTTAAAAATATGTCAAAGTGACTCCTAGCACTTTTATTTGATGTTCAATTGCTTCTTGCTGAACATATCCGAATTCGCGGGAAAAAATTACATAAGATGGCTATTTCAGTTTTTTTTGTAAAAGTACAGGGAAAGTCAAAAATTAGCCTTGTGTAGTCCTCGTTGAATAATCCTGTACAATCTAAACGGGTAAAAATAGAGCAAAATGGTTTGCACCTTTCTATCTCGATTTTTCATAAGCTATCGTTTAACGCTAACTTTGTATTTATTTAACCAGAGGTTAAATTTACCTGTGGTTAAATAAAAAGTTAGTGTCAAACAATAGCTTATGAAAAACCAAGATAGGAAAGTACAAACCATTTTGCTCTATCCTTAGCCGTTTAGAGTTTACAGGCTGTCAAACTTGGTAAATGGCCGATTTTCAACTGTCAATATTTTTGCTGACTTCTTTTGTTCTCTTGATCTTCTAGCGATCAACATTTTTTGACAAATACTACTGTTTTTGGAACCAGGTCGCTTTTTTTCCCCATATTGATACAAAAACAATAAAACAAAGCAATGATAGAACCAAAACACAATAAATCACAAGTTACAGAACGACCCGCACACTCGAGATTCAAAATTTGAATGATAAAACAAATATTACTGTAGGATTCAAAAAAATACGAAGGATAAGATAAGCAATCGACTCGCTTCTACCTAGTCTAGACGTAGGTATCGTCTTTACGAAGTCAATTGAAAAAGTTGGGACTCTTAATTTAATGTCGGCATAGTCTGTTCTCAGTTGCCGGCGAGCGCCTACACAAAATAATTAGAAATTATTAAGAGCCCCAACTGTTTCAATTAACTTCGTAAAGACTATGACATAAAATATAAAAAGGTCTTCTAAACACTTTAGGCAGGTTACGAGCCTATATATTTGGAAAAAGGTATCTACATCAATAATTATTACCTATAGATAAATAATGACTATTTTCAAGGAATAATAATAATAAAGGGGAAAATACCTACATGGTGGTCCATTAGTGTGACTGTCCCGTATCTCCCTATTTACAGAGATAAAAAAATGTTAAATACAAAAAATGTAGGATATGTCGTGTCGCATATCGTAAAATATTTTCAATTATACACGGTGCTTCATAAAAACCTGGCATTCGTTTATTGACTTTTTTTAATGGAATGCCCTGCATATTATTGCACATTTAGATTCTACATCAAATTCTAGACACATTTCATGAAAAATGTTCTACACCTATCTCCAATTGTTCTCGAAATATTGACAGTTGAAAATCGGCCATTGACCAAGATAGAGCAAAATGGTTTGCACCTTTCTATCTCGATTTTTCTTACTTTGTTTTATTGTTTTTGTATCAATATGGGGAAAAAAGCGACCTGATTTCGAAAAACAGTAGTATTTGTCAAAAAATGTTGATCGCTAGAAGATCAAGAGAACAAAAGAAGTCAGCAAAACTAATGGCATCAACGTAAGTTTTGTTTTAACAGACTACTAAATACAACAACTTTTGATTTTGTTTGTTGAATAATGTGCAGGGTGGCCGCTTTAAGTTGAGCCCATACCTTAACTCGAAATCTATGAGTGTTGCAAAAAAAACTAAAAATACAAAAGATGTTTCTAGTTAAACGATCTTTTATTGTTTGTAGTGTTTTAATTGTCACCCTATTTTATACAAGGGGGTCAAATTGAGGATTTTTTTTTAAATAGAATGCCCTTTTTTCTTACATATTTTTAAATAAACCAGTAAAAGATGAATTCAACGATATGCAGGGTGTCCGAAAATACCGTTAGAATAATTTCAGGAGATATTCTACATAAGAAAATATTAAATTTTTCTCATATGAACCGGGGTCCGAAAATGCATAGTTTCCCAGATACAGGATTACTAATCAAGTAAGTTGACTTACATCACAAATGAGGCAAAACTTTGCACAAGAAAAAGGACGTAACTCTACTTGCTGTTGTACCAAACCTGTAATATGCTTTCAGTAACTACTTATTAGGAAAAAGACTGCCCCCCCTCTTAAAAATTACCTATTTAGATTGTAAACTATATATAGTTTACATACGGAACAGTGTTCAGTTTTTCATCTTGTCGCCGACTTCATGTTCTTTTGCACCTTTGATACGGACTAAATCAATATTCTTATCTGTTTCTGTATCTTCTTGTTTATTTTCTGTGGTTTTGTTTCCCTATTCTTTAATTTGATTAATGTTTTCGCTATATAACCGGTTATTAAAACCGATATTTTCTTTGTCGAAAACCTTTCGGTACGTCTCGTAGGAAACAGTTCTTACATTGGATTTAAAATTCTCATATAGCTTTTGTATTGAAAGGTCGGACGGTAAACATTTCCTGCTGCATGTGAAATTTTGTAATGTTGGATGATATGGGAAGTAGATTCCGAATTTAGTGAAATTAAATTTGAATCACGCCGAATCCGAATTTAGGAAAATTAAATTTTTATAGCCCAGGTTTAAACCAACCTTGGCACAACCTTCGTATTTAGACATTAACAGTGAAAAGAAAGAAAAAATTGTTACGTTTTCCCATATGCCGTCAAAAAGGAAAATTTTCTGGCTACATTTGGCTATATCGGAAACTTCAGTAGATCTTCAAAAATATTGAAAGTCACGAATCGGTGCTGAAAAGTTGATTATATCCCGCTTAATTCAAAATTCAATGTTTCATTAAACCAATATGGAACTAAATAATTAGGTATTTAGCATATTAATACTTATTTCTCTTATTAATATAATTAGAATATAGTTTTACTTGTTGTTCCTTACGCTGAAAAGTTGATGATGATGTTTGTCAACTTAACATATTATATATTGGTATTGGTTTTTACTTAAGTGCGGCATTGATTTTTTTAAGACAGGTTTTTTCTCTACTTAAAACTTTACTTCCGTTTACGAAGCAACAATTTAAGTTTTTAAGTGTTTTTGCGTCTTTTGATGTTAATTGTTTTTATGTACGTAAAATTTTGCATGCTAAGCCACAAAAAACTTGTTAAAACTATATAGTTTTATGTTTTAAGATTAAGGACAAAATATATTTTAATTTCTGCTAATATTGATTTTTTCTTAAGTTTAAAAGAACGAAATAAAATTATTTTAAACCTTCTCTGCTTTATGTGCTCCATGAATGTAAGATTTGCAAAAAATACATGCTAACTTACTTACTCTTATTTAAAAAGTCTAGCAAGTAATTATACACATACTTTTAAATTATAGTTTATAATGAATGCGTGTAAGCAAATCAACTTACACGATATTTGTTTTGTAAAAAGTACTTACTAATTGTCTCGAGGGCAAAAAGTTTAATTTTCTTTAAATTTGGTTAACCACGTAAGTCTTCATTTCCATTTTACGCCAAAGTGGATATGTACAATACATTTTTTTTGTCAGTTGTTGCTCTTAATAAAGACAATCTACCTGCCTGCCAAATACAAAGTTGAATTTTGAGTAAATAAAACAGTTATATGAAATGTTCTCTAAAAAAACTTTAAACTTAATTTCCCAAAAGTTAACATTTTAGACTTACTTGGTTTTTGAATTGTACGGGAGTGTTATCTGTAATAATAAGGGGCTTATTTAGCCTTAATAAGATTAAATATATAAAGTCTAGTGGGGCCCCGGAGGGTATCATACCGAATATTATTGATAAAAAGAAAGTGTCCGCCCATGACTTAAAAAAAAATGTTTTTTTTTTCGAATTAAACAACTAAAAATACAACATTGAACATTGTCACAAGGGATTTTAGTCAGGGACACTCGGTTCTCGTCCTGGAGCCAATGCAGGACATTTAGTTTATAGACAAACACAGGGGAGCTCGAATCGGAGGGTAACTACAACAGGAGAAAAATAAAGGAACATCCACAAACTACCTTCTATATCTATATGTGCTTAAATATAAAAGTATGTTTAATATTTTGTTTTTAGATGGCTTTATATATTTTATAAACATAGATTCCATTTTCTCATCATTTATTACGCAAGCCATAATATATGAACGAACTATGACACATAGGGAGTAAGCCAAGATTTCCCAATTCTCCATAAAAATGTTTTATCCCTTCCGTATTATGCTTACATTCGAAGCCTACGACATATTATTATGCATTTTTTTTTTGTAAATAGGTTTGTATATTAATTCTGCAAACTTCGATGTCTTTTTACGTTATTTAATACATTAAATGCCTTCTTCCAGAAATTGTTGATCCTATATTTGCAAGAGGTCTAAAAATTAGAAACCCCCATCGAGATAATTAAATATTTTTTATATGGATTTATATTATAATATGTAGGTATTTTTAGATTATTTGTAAAGACATGATGGTACCATTTCTTATTTGAAATGCACAATTTTATAATTATATTAAAAACCTATCATTACAAATTTCTTATTTTTCTTTCTTATAAATGACTGACAAATTTCAAGAGAACTGGTTTTTATAAGCATCCGTATCAAGTTATAAAAGTAAAATCATGAAAAAAAATATGTGTCAGCTTTATAAACACACAACTAAAGTGAAACCTCTGAAAGAAATATTGGAAATTGAGTTTTTATTATTTTTTTAAGCTTTTTTCCCCAACTTTTGCTCCCGTTTCAACACTTTTTTTTTTGCTTTTTTTATACATCATTTCTTTTCTTTCCATTTTGCCATCCCCGTCTTGAAGTTTCCGAACAATGTTTTACTTTTTTTCCATTTCTTCCCATTCTTTTGGGTTTCCGGGGAGGTGGGGGTGCAACGTGGTTTTTCCCAAACCCCTCCTTAAATTAGAGCCCCGGTTCCACATATGGTCAAGGGTAGCCCCCCCCCCCCCCATGAGGCGCACCTACCATAAAAATTTCAACACAGTAGCTCTTCCCGTTCTCCCGAGAGATTTTGTCATATTTTGCCTGACTGCTGACGCTGTCCGTCTCGAACCACACGTAATGTGCTTATCGACGGTCCAACGGTGACTGCGACGGGGTCACGTGGCGTAAAATGCAGTGTTGTTTTCGCACAACTTAAATCGAATCGGTGGGCGGTGCCTAGACAGAGAACGAAGAATAGCTTGCCTTTGCTAGAAAGGCACGCCGTCGGAATCTCGTTTCACTGATAAACCCCCTATACTCTTTTCCTTAAAAGTTTCCGTAATTCGCGATATTGTAACTTAAACCAAAAACCATATATTTTGAAATCCTCGGTATAGTAGTAAAAAATTATGTCAAGCAACAATACTTATAATTGTCAGATTGACAGATTTTAAACAAATCTAGGTGTAAAACGAAGTATCCCAAAAAACATAATCCTCAGCGTCGCTAGAAAGCCTTAAGAAAATAGATAGTTCTAATGACTCCAAGATTTACCTGAATGTATCCTTTCACGTGGAAGAAAAATGGGATTGATCGAATTATTTATGCAACATAAGAAAACCGTTTTAACTCTTAACCTTTTCTCTCAAAGCTTCCGTAATTCGCGATATTACAACTTAAACCAAAAACCATATCTTTTTAAGTCATGTCAGGTCAACAATAATAGTCATGTAAAGCAACAGTAGGTATAATTGACAGATACTTTTTCTTTTATTTAAATACGGGTCATTATTATTCTGTGCTTGTTTGGACCATGCTCGTAGAAAAAATATTGTTCCTAACACTTGCGCAAAGTGACTTCTCCGCACTCGACTGATTGACCGAACTCCGCTTGGCGTCGTTCGGTCAACATCAGTCGCGTGCGGAAAAGTATCACTTTGCGCACTTGTTAGGAAAATAACTATTATATAGTTGGTTATGTGACGTATCCGTCACTGTCAATCAAAAATATTGGTATGCCAACTTCCGAAACGGAATCGCACTTCAAATTGAGGATGTGATACAGCGATCCGCAGATGCATCAAAATTGGGCCCAACAACGAACGCAAATATAAGGAAGAATGGGATAAAATCAGACCAGGCTTACACTTCCAGTATGTCTTCCAAGCAAAAGATCGCAAAAACTAAACTTACAAAATATTTGAAAAATATAAGAACACCATAATTTATTCTATGTACGCCATTTGTAATATTGGCAACAGTTCAGGGAAAAATTGAATATTTTGAGTTTTCCATCGACTCCTTAAGAAGATGCATCAAAAGTATACGGTTCAAGTGGAAAAAACAAATAATAGAAAATATTTGATGGGCTTGCCAGGGGTATTGTTCATAAAAGAATACATTTTTTAAGGGAGTGTATCGAGAATAGAAATTTAGGTCCGGAAGATTTTACTCCCGTTTTCATTGACGTCCGAGCATGATAGAGGGTCCGAAAAATTTCCTTCAATTTTTTAAAAGTTCCGGTTAATTTTATTCGCAGGTTAAATTCGAAAATACTGTCATTCGATAGTTTATAAAAACTTAAGATAGGAATGTGCAAACCGTTTTCTTTGATCTTGTGCGGTTTAGATTTTAGAGCATGTCAAAGTGTCAAAATACCCGACTTTCAACTGTCAATATTTGGTAAACAGCTAAAATAGGTATAGGATATTATACACAAAATGTGTTTAGATTTTTTTAGAGAGTCCAAAAATGTAGTAATATATAGGGTGTTCCATTTAAAAATATATCAAAGTGACCCCTAGCACTTTTATTTGATGTTCAATTGTTTTTTGCTGAACATATCCGAATTCGCGGGAGAAAATTACATAAGATGGCTATTTCAGTTTTTTTTTTATAAAAATGCAGGCAAAGTCAAAAAAAAGCCATGTCTAGTCCTCGTTGGATAATCCTGTAAAATGTAGTAAAAAAATCGTTAAATTAGACAGGGTGGTTTAAAATTTATTTCTGAAAAATTGAATGGCCCACACATTTAGAAGACTAATGTAAAGTTTACTTCAGAGGCGGCTTCTGAATAAGTGCGCCCGTGCACGCGCACTACCTGCGAAAATGAATTGAAAAATAAAATCTCCTTCCCTACATATAATTTAACATAAAGTAACTATAATTTGCGAATTTGCATATTTTTGAATCTCCACTGGCCGCAGAATACATTGTTTAAGCGAAATCGAGGCTACGACGGCGACGATCAAAACGCTGAGCGTCCGACGGCGACGGCGGCCTCCGCCCGAAATGACATCTAATCTAAGGGTATGTCCATAGTACACCGCTTCTCGCTAGCCGGCTTTTACTCTACTCGCTTGGTCAAACTGCGCTATTGTAGCAGGTGGTGGTCAAATAGCACCGCTTGCGTGAGTGTCTCGCTTCGTCTCAGTTCCTCAGTTGGCATCATGGAGCTATCTCGTGAGATCTGTTATGTATTTTATTAGCCAGCGATAATGTTTCTAATAAATTAAAACAAGAAAGAACAACTCAATTTCATGAAATTAATTGGTCTCGCTCAGAAGATGATGAATACCGGACTTCAATCGTTTGTCCCATATAACATTTTTTTAAAGCACTTTCGAAATTAAAATATCTTTATCAATTTCCATTCTGCGGATCCTAGCTTTTTAATCAATGTTTATAAACATTTAATATTTGTTTAAATGACAGAGCAACCAACTAGAACAATACTGCGTATTGCACACCAACTAACATGAAACAACGAGCGGGTTAAGCGGAATGCGAGAAAAAGAAATAAAAATTCATTCTGGTAAAAGGTGATTAAGTCGCTTGAAACAGGCTGCAGGCGCACTATGGCCACGCGCTATCATTCCTTTATTGATTTTTTTTCGCTAGTCTGCCGCGGTGAAGCGAGAAGCAGTGCACTATGGACGTACCCTAAAGGCTGATTTTCATATATAGGACTGTGCACCAACCGTGCGCCTACCTTGCACCTACCGTGTCCTTGTCACTGTACATCAAAAAATTATATGTTCCATATAAAACGGACTGCAGCCCTCATTTACATTTTTACATATAGGACTGTGCTACGACCGTGTTACGGTCGTCCAGTCCTATTGTGAAAAAATAGAAGACGCGCGACGGTCGCAGCATGGTAGGCGCACAGTCCTATATATGAAAATCAACCTTTAGAGTAATGACACACACAGCGGTTTTTGCCGACTCGGCGCGTATAGTATACTTTGCAAACGGGGAAAAACACACACGGCGGCGATTGACGAGTCGCTGCTTGTTAGCCGCCTCGGCACGCCATCTGATGCATGCGCCCCGCCGCGGCAAAAACAGCTGTGTGTGTCATGACCGCCGACTCGGCAGCCGATTCGGCAAAAACCGCTGTGTGTGTCATGGCTCTTAATCTGCCGCGCGCTAGTGTTCGGCGCTCTGGTTAAATGCATTTTCGTCATGCAAATAGGTCGTAAATGTTCGTAAAATCACTTGCACTGTTATGGCAAGTAGTTCGGGTTCTGACAATAGGTAATTGCTGTGGAGGCATAAATTCAGTTGAAAATATTATTATAAAAAGCTTTTCCTTATTTGATCTAAATAAAAAGATAGAAATAAGAGGTTGGGGAGATCGATGCCGGTTTTAAAACTACACCAAACTTGTGCGAAGAAAAAGGATGGTCGGTCTTTCACCAGACATTTTAGCTCCGAAATTTATGCTCGAAACAAATGGATATGTGGATATAACAAGCGATTGGAATTTCACTTTAAAATCTAGGAAACGGCAAAGTCGAGATTCTAACCACCGACAAAAATATCTACAATAACCCTTTTTGCCATCGAACCGATATATTTTTTAACATTTTCGTACTTCTCACAATTTTTTTTGAACTTTATTGATTTGTAGTTACAATAAACTGTTTTATTGGTTTACTCTTCTGGAATCGATAAGTACCTACTTATTCATTTCTTTAAGTGCGCAACTATTGCATTCAAGAGGGCGCCGAATTCTTGTTTGTTGAACGATTTTAACGACTTTTGGGTAAAAATTGGACGTGGCACCCCCACCGGGATAGCCTCAGACGACGCCTGCGGCTTGCATTTTCGGGAGGACGCATAAGGTCCCTTTCACCCTGCGCACTTAAACTCACGAGCCGCCACTGGTTTACATATCTGTAGTACATTCAGTCCTTAGTTTTGCACGCGTTAAGGGTTTTCTCTAAAAACATGTTTTCTTTAAAATAGATTGGCCATAAGCATTAAGAAAGGACGAAGTATGAATTAAATTTAATGACTTTTACGTCACCCATTACATATTTTATGGCCTTTCAAATACTGTATCCTAAAGAGGGTGACTCTATTAAAGAGAGGGATGAGAGTGAAAGTTAGGTCAGGTGATGCCGTTTTTTAATTTTTGTTAGGGCGTGGTAATTAAGGCAACACACCGTGATGATTAGACATGTTTGATAAAATTCTTATGTAAGCATAATGCGTTCTATTATACTTTTCAAATGTCAGTATTCTTTTAGTGCACAATCACAATCAAGAGCCGTTTTAAAATTCATATAAAACGTATTGGTTTGTGCTTACCATGTTTTGGTTTTATTTCATAATGCCCTAGCGAATGAAGTTAAAAATGTCGAAAAATCACTGACTTCAAAGTGTTATAAATTAAAAAAATAAAACATAAATATGTTTCCCTATGCAAAAACCATACAAAATTGTACGAAAAACAAACCAGCCTTCCTATATTTTTAAGATGCAAAACGATTGCAAGCGTACAATTTTAAATATTTTATATTCAGTTACATGCAGTTATCTTTCCCACGCTTCAAAGGGAATGAACGCTCTTAACGGAGTTACATTTAGTTTTAGTTACATACGTTTTTCCGAGGTCAAGTGGATGCCCCTCAGCTCTAAATGAAAACCTTGGGAATCTTTAAAAAGCGCACTTTTTATATAATTTTCAAATTCAGTCTCCTTTTACCGGACCATCATAGTTAAGCGGCGGATACCGTTTTTTTTGGAACTCAATTGGATCTCCTTCGTCACTTGTATATCAAAAGTTGAGTGAAACATACAAAAGCACACTTTTTATATTTTTTCAAGTATTCAGTCTGCTTTTACCGGACTATAAAACTTAAGCAGTGGTTGTAAGTTTTCAAAAACATCAGCGAGATGTGCTCTATCATTTCCAAATTAAAAATGCTAAAGCACATTTTTTATATATTTCTCAAATTCAGTCTCCTTTTACCGGACTATCAGAGTTAGGCGAGGGTTACGGTTTTTCTTTTTGGAAGTCAATAGGATCACCTTCGCCACTTACCAATCAAAATTTGAGTGAAATATACTAAAGCACACTTTTTATATATTTTTCAAATGCATTTTTACCAACTTATCAGACTTAATCGGGGGTTGTAATTTTTCTAGGTCATCAGCGAGATGTTCCTTTTTTGGGGTCACTGGAATCTCTCGTCACTTATAAATCAAAATTTAAGTGAAACATACAAAAGCTCACTTTTCAAATATTCACTCTATTTTTACCGGACTATTAGGGCTAACTGTGAGATGCAATTTTTAAAGGTAATCAGAAAGATATCCCTTGTCATTTCTGAATCAAAATATTAGTGAAATATTGAAAAGCACACTTTTTGTATATTTTTTGAATGTAGTCTTTACGATTGCCAAACGTATTTTAAATATTATCGACCCTTAAAAACCTAGGAATAGATATAAATAAATATTATATCGATACCCTTAACTGTAAATCTGAATCTAAAGCTAATTACCTGTGCTCCGGGCATCATTGACTAATTTTAACGTTCTAAAACGAAATTGGTACTGGTACTTCTTTTTTCAAGTCATCCATTTTAAAATACAAATCTATTTTTAAAGATCCGTTTGAAATATTTCTAAAGTTGCTGAATATGACCTAACAGTGTCAGCTTGCGTCCAGAAGAACGAACAGCGAACTAATACAAATACAACATACAACACTACACTTAAAATATTCTGCACAAATTAATATCGATCGAATTTATTCTTTCTTAGATATAATAAGGGGAAATAAAATAGTTAAATGTCGGATCCTAAAATAGCCCGAAAATTAATTCAAATAATGGATTCCAAATAAACCGCTACCGTAATTTTGGATATTGAGATATACATCGCGATGAATATACACGGATTGACCGAGGCGCCGTCTGATTTGTTCACGTTGAACTAAAATTTATACAGGAATCGAAAAA
>JAEQML010076140.1:0-13500 GCA_016904865.1 Pissodes strobi
CCCAAACAGGCAGTTTTAAACTCATATTGTCCACTAGTGTTACAAATGAAGTATACTTAATGCTGTCCTCCTCGACATCCACATGAAAAAAACCATTTTTTTACATCGGCCTGTCCATAACGTCCTCTATTAATGGCAGTGGAAATCTATCCTTTATGATGTTCTTATTGATTTTGCGGTAATCGCAGCAAATTCTCGTTGTGCCGTCCTTTTTACTGACCAATACAATTGGACTAGCAAAATCAGAGGTACTTTCCCTGATTATTCCATCCTTTAGCCACTGATCTATCTGTTTGTCTACTTCCATTTTTTCTACCATCGAGAGTCTTCTAGGTCGTTGGTATACCGGCTCTTCGCTTTTAAGAATAATTTTCATTCGGTAGTTTTAATTTTTAAAGGTTCGTATCTTTCAATTAAATAAAACAATGTTTTCCTATATTCCTTATTTTCAATGTGAACCAAGTCCATTTCTTTCTCTGCTTCTTCCTTATCGATATTGATCTTCATTATGAAATTATTTCTTTCCCTCCGTGACACAACTATACCGTCTTTTCCAATGTACACTTCCGCCTGCACAAGTGGGTCATTTCCTAAAATAGATTGGAAATTAATTCTACCTTTGGGAATAACGTGAAAAGTCAATTCAGTTGCCAAATGTCCAAAGTCATTGCATTTGAAGCATTTTCTCCCCTTACTTTTGTCAGGACAGTCTTTTAATCTATGTCCCTTTCCGCCGCAATTAAAGTAGTTGATATTTCTAGCGTTTTTGTCAGTTTCTTCCTGTTTTCTTTCTTTGGTTTGTTCTTTCTTCTCAAATTTATTCTTATCTCGATACTGAGTCTTTTCCATCCTGAAACTTTTTTTTGCCTTTATTTCTTCATATAACTTAATCTTTTCCTTAAATTCGGTGAAGTTTCTCGCCCCATATAGGACAATTTTATTATAGGATTCGTCTGGTATCACGTCTATTATATATTGGATGACAACATCAGCTTTCAATGACGCTCGACTCACGCATTTTGAATGCATATTCCTGAACAGTCTCAGAGAAATCTTTTTTCGCGACATCAATAGCTTATGTATTTGTGCGCTGCTGACTTTTACCTTAAATTCAGTCTGTAATTTCTTCTTTAGAACACTCCTCGATTTGATGCCCTTTTCTGATTGGATAAATAATTTAGCTAATCCAGTTAATGATTTCTTGGCAAAAATTAGTTTCTGTAGGTTATTCCAGCCCGTAATTTCTGCTATCCCTTCGAAGTCTGAGATCCATTTGTCAATTGGGTAGTCATCCTTTCCATTAAAAGATCTAATACTATTTTCTACATATCTGAAAGTCAAATCAAATGATTCGCTTTTCCGTGCTCTGCCTTGTAAGCGATCTTATATGTGGCTAGTGGGATATTTTCTTCTTCGGACTGGCTTTCTACTTCCTCGTCTTCTGATTCTTCCTCAGACTCCTCGTCTTCCTGTTTATCTTCATCACTTACCTGTAAGTCGTTTAAAAAGGAACAAACCCTCTCCGCTACGTCTTCCTGTTCTCCGCTATGGTCCAAATTCAAAACATGACATACCGCGAGAATATCGTTTAAAGCTACATCATCGTCTCTAACCTTGCTTACTTTATCTCTAAATTCATCCGAACTTTTATCCATACGAAATCCTGAGAACTTCCGAACATTTTTCCTAGCTATTCTTGCTCGAGCCTCATCACCGAACACAATGCTATGTAAAACTTAAATAGTTTTTAATTTGGCATTTGAAATATTTTGGCCGACTTTTTCAATTTCGTCTAGAGTAGCCAATTTGTCAGAATAAGAGAAATAAAATAAAATATATCCAGCAAAGAAGACGCCTTATTCAGATTTTATTCCCTAACAAAAAAAATAAAAACTGAATACCTAACATACCGCGAGATCGAGACACCGCTAGAATAATATACATAATATACATATTATAAATATAAAAAAAAACGTAACACTAAAATACTAAATTACTGGTCTTACATAAATAACTAAATATGAATGAAAACTTTTTTTGCTTATCCTTTAGGCACTATTAATCTTTCAAATACGCAGAATTCACTCCAAAAACAAAGAAACTTACTTCCTAAAATTGAATACCGACAACTCCAAAAAAGCAAAATTATTTCATAAATAAATGTAAACGAATTACCTATTGCCATTAACAATAATTTTTTTAAAACAAATATCTATTATCTGTAAAGCCAAATAAAATAGAAAATAGCAACAGTTTCGTCTATCTACGCAAATGTTTTTTTGTCCTCACTAATCACTTTAAAAGAAACTAACAATAATTATTCAGTCGTCTGTAGTTTATATTTTTGACTCAAAACAAAACTGTTCGTCATACCTGGATAAATCCTGTCATGAAGTACCATAAAAAAACTAACTTTCAGCCTCCCGTCTTGGTTTCAACACGTCCAACACCGTCCTACCTTGGCATCGTCGTCTGACCTGCAACCCATTTGATGTGTCGTACCACATCTCCCTTGTAGTGTCCAAGCCCTGTTATTCTTGTTGGCATCAATAGCGGGTGCGTCCTACGTCGCGTCGTCGTGAACCTGAACATCCATAATCCCAATTTCTATCCCGGTTGAGCCCCCAAAATGTAGGATTTTTACTAGGTTGTCTAGGGGTAAAATACTGGGCGTCCCGTTATGTATAGTGAATGGATTTATTCAACAAAAATAAACCCTATTTATGAGTATATGTAATGAAGATGTTAATGATATGTAGTCAAACACTTAGGGTAGTAGGTAGTTTTACATACTAACTGTCCTGTTGTCAGTGGCGGATTTACCCTAAGGCCCGGTAGGCCCGGGCCTAGGGCGGCCAGATCTAGGGGCGGCCCCAGTCGTGTCAAAAATAGTATATTACGTACCTAGGCCAGTAAAGCAAAAAAAATGTATCAGATCACAAGTAATTGTCGGCCGAAGCAAAGCTGAGCTCAAAAAACATGTGCTCTGAGGCTTTCTTATTTACTGGCCAAGGTGTGTATACTATATAAGAGTTGGCAATAAAGTAATTTCATTATGTAATCGCAATTATTTTGTCGAAGCCAAATACGAATGCAAACGTGTGATCGACGAAACTAAGGACTAACACAATCAAAGGATCAGGAATAAACTTTTGCAATTCCCCAGTGGCTCCAGGAATTTCTGGTCGGTAGCGCAGTCAGTAACAACTTTAAAAAAACGTCTCTCCCACCTTCGACAGACGAACGTGGCATCACGACGACTACAGCCAAGGAAAAAGCACACATGCTCGCCAAAATGTTTTCCTCGCACTTTACCTTAGACGTCCCCCAAGGCAAGACTCTCCCCACCATATCGAACATCAACACTACCATGGCAGAAGTCAAGTTTCATCACCGCGATATTCGCTAAATCCTTAAAGAACTAGATACGCAAAAGGCATCAGGACCGAACGGAATACCTGCCATCGTGCTAAAAACTGCGCCAACGAACTAACACCCGTTTTTTCAGGCTTTTTTCTCTGTCTTACGGAAAAGGGATTTACGCATCCTCTTGGAGAGTCACTCGAGTGCAACCTGTTCCAAAAAAAAAGGCAAGAAAACCACGCCCTCAAACTATCGCCCAATTGCCTTGCTTCCAATAATCTCCAAAATCATGGAACGTGTAGTCAATCAGCAACGACTCAAGTACCTCGTACAATACAGGAGATATATTGGCCTATGTCACTCATATATGGAGAAGGGCAATTGAGAACTACGGAGAATCTGGAGCGATTGCATTGGATATTTCAAAGGCATTCGACAGAGTTTGGCATGACGAACTGCTCAACAATCTGCCGTCTTTCGGACTGCCAGCCTCTTTCTGCAGGTGGCTTGCCAGTTTCTTTAAGAACCGATCTCTGCACGTTGCAGTTGATGGACATACCTCAGACACATTCACCATCAACGTGCGCGTGCCTCAGGGCGCAATACTTTCACCAACTCTGTTCCTTATCTATATTAATGACTTGCTGATCTAAACGAATAGTCCTGTTTACAGATGACAGTACCCTTGTCTCCCACTTTAGATTAGAAAAACCCTTACCAGCGACTAGGATGCATCACCACAGACAGGAGCAGATTACGGCAATAAATCAAGACCTGGATAAAGTTCAAACTTGGGGCGACCGAAATTTGATCCAGTTCAATGCAGCAAAGACCCAAGCAGCAACGTTTACCAAGAGGGCCAATACAGCGGGCCCTGACATTGTTATGGCGGGATCGACC
This sequence comes from Pissodes strobi, assembly GCA_016904865.1. Lineage (NCBI taxonomy): Eukaryota > Metazoa > Arthropoda > Insecta > Coleoptera > Curculionidae > Pissodes > Pissodes strobi. The sequence continues at coordinate 4,264 of JAEQML010076140.1, forward strand.
ATTCCTTCATCCTCGTCAATAGGACTGCTGGGTGTCTCGGTCAACAGCAATATGTCCTGGCATGACCACGTTGCTAACATCGCAAAATCAGCCTCCCAGAAGCTTAATGCGCTATTTCGCAACATAAAACTCTATACACCGCAGCAGTTGCTTTTGTTCTACAAAGCGCGTGCTTAGAATATTGCTCACATATCTGGGGTGCCGCACCAAAGCACACCGTAAAGCTGCTAGATTCCATTCAGAAGAGAACTGTGCGTCTCGTCGGCGACCCAGAGTTGACCCGAAATCTGGATAGTCTGGAACACCGCAGACATGTGGCTGAGATGTCTCTGTTTTACAGGTACTTTCACGGCAGATGTTCCCAAGATTTGGCCCGCATCATCCCGCCCCTGGCAACTCCTGTCAGACGGTCACGACAGACGGCAAGAGCGCACCGGTTCGTCGTACAACTGGAAACACCTAGAACATCGCTTTACATGAACTCCATTGCCTGGCGCACTGCATCACTGTAAAACTCACTCTCAGGACATCTGTTTCCCACTAATTACAACCTACAACTATTCACGAACCTTGTCAATCAACATCTTCGCACACACACCGCTCGTCGAGCGCCATAGGATCTCCCTTTAGTGTGTGTGCCATTGCCATAAAAAAAACAAAAAAAAAGTCTATATGGTGGATGCTGAGAAAGGGGCGGCTGATAGCTTGGGGCCTAGGGCGACCGAGACTGCAAATCCGCCACTGCCTATTGTCCATTCGATCACTACCGATTACCGTTTTTAACTTATAGTTTATTCTATATAATAGAACAAAAAACGCATACAAACACTCGCCGCGTCTCGACCTTAATGTGATTCCTCGGCTTACCTCATAAAATAAAGAAAAACAGCCCCGTCGTTTGCTGGATTCCTTTAACGTTAAACTACCGCCCGGCTAACGACAAAATTGATCGTGAAAAAATAAAAGTCTTTACGTCTTAAAACCGTCTTTCGTATTATTCTATGGTCTCTTCTTGATCAGATTCGTAACCCTCCATTTTATCTCCCCCAACTCGAAGATACTGACTTATTATTTTATTTATTGATAATGTTCATCGACCAATTACACGTGGTCGATGTAGTGTTTGAACTTGAACTTGAAGTATGCACTCCCTTCAAGAAGAGAGCCGTTTGGCGCTGCTACGAGGCAATTTGCCAGTGCACCCTCCGCCCGGCGCTTAGGGAGAGGTAGAGCTACCCTTCTACATCCGTTACACGTTAGTCCAGTTTGAAGGGCTTTGTATTCGGGGGCGATCGCAACGTTGTCGGGCTCTGGACCCTGTTACAACCACCGACTTTTCACACGGCACAAATAGAAACCCCTCACTGGGTATTTCCTTTGGCTAAAGACAAACACTTATACGATGAAGTGGCACAGATGACGCTGGCTATGACGTCCGCTTCTTCTCGGGGGGACAAATCGGTCCCTGAACGATTGCAACGCGTTACCTCAAAAATGGCCGACGAAAGAGCCGCTACTCAACAGCGATGTTATCCCGACCGAGAACTAAACGGAAGTGATGTAGTGTTTGAATAATCTTCGGGTCATGAACTCTAGATCTTCCTTATCCTGCGCAATAACCACCAGATCGTCTACAAAGTGAAGGGTGGATAGGGTTGTGTCTTCATTCAGTTGTATTCCATGATCTCCACCGGTTACTCAATACTTCGTTTAAATATATTTTAAAAAGTGTGGGGGAGAGGCAACATCCCTGTCTCAGACCCTTTGTAACTTCCAAGCTGTCTGACAGAGTAGTTCCTATCTTAACTTTTGATGTTGGGTGTTCATACAGTTGTTGGATAGCTCTTATTGCAGTGTTATTTATGGCGGATTTTTCTAGGAGTTGCTACGTTTTTGTATCTGTACAGTATCATAGGCCTTTGGTAAGAGCACGAATAGTAGGTGTACTTCACGGTTCCTTGCTACCATCTTTTCATGAAGCTACACCACCGTGAAAACATGGTCGATACACGATCTGTCAGTGCGAAACTTCGCCTGTTGTTCTATCTCTATGGGTCCATACTCTTCCTCTATTACATTCCTCAATATTTTTCCATACACACGGCTCATAGTGCCTGTGACCGATGTGTATCTGTAGTTCCACATTTATCCCTTGGAACTTTCTTATGAATTGGTGTTATCCAGGCTTCTATCCAGCTACTTGGTATTTTTTTCCCATTTATGTATCTGGTGAACAATTCTCTGAGGTTTGTGGTTAGCTTTGTGGTTCCATTTTCTGGCAGCTGTGCAGGCAATACCTCCGGTCGGCTTTCTGTCTTTCAAGGATTTTATGATTTTGTTTATCCAGGACTCGTTAACGTCTACGGGTTCTCCATGTACTTGGCATCGTCTTGGGAACTTCATAAAGTATTTTTCTCTATCTTCAGTAGACTTCTTATCTTAATGCTTTTGCCACTAGTCCAGCTGGATAAGGTGAATATTGACTTTATTTGTAGTGTTTATTCTAAGGAACTTAATTAGCTTCCACTCTTTTGAGGATCTTTTGCCGCCTATATGCGAGTTTATGTCTCTTGTTTTATTTCTCATGTTTCGTTTTTGTTTCAACTAATAATTTTTTGTGCAAGTATCAGTGAGATTTACCAAGAAGTTTCGGATGACTTGTGATTCTTACACAAACTATTGTTGTTGGGTGTTCATACAGTTGTTGGATAGCTCTTATTGCAGTGTTATTTATGGCGGATTTTTCTAAGATTTGCCAAGTTTTTGTATCGGTACAGTATCATAGGACTTTGTTAAGTCCACGAATAGTAGGTGTACTTCACGGTTTCTTGCTACCATCTTTTCATGAAGCTGCACCATCGTGAAAACATGGTCGATACACGATCTGCCAGCGCGAAACCCCGCCTGTTGTTCGATCTCTAAGGGCCCATACTCTTCCTCTATTACATTCCTCAATATTTTTCCATACAAACGGCTCATAGTGCCTGTGACCGATATGCACCTGTAGTTCCACATTTATCCCTTGGCCCTTTCTTATGAATTGCTGTTATCCAGGCTTCTTTCCAGCTACTTGGTATTTTTTCCTCATTTATATATCTGGTGAACAATTCTCTGAGGTGTGTGATTAGTTTTGTGGTTCCATTGTTAGCAGCTCTGCAGGCAATACCTCCGGTCGGCTTTTTGTTTTTCAAGGATTTCATGGCTTTGTTTATCCTGGACTCGTTCACGTCTATGGGTTCTCCATGTACTTGGCATCGTCTTGGTCTTTTCTCTATCTTCAGTAAACTTCTTAGCGTAATGCTTTTGCCACTAGTCCAGCTGGATAAGGTGAATATTGACTTTATTTGTAGTGTTTATTCTAAGCAACTTAATTAGCTTCCACGCTTCTGAGGATCTTTTGCCGCCTATATACGAGTTTATTTGTCTTAGTTTTCTTTCCCATGTTTCGCTTTTGTTTTCACTAATAATTTTTTTGTGCAAGTATCAGTGACATTTACTAAGAAGTTTCGGATGGCTCACTATTTTTTGATAATTTATTTTGTTCGATCCCTGTCATTGAGGAACTAAAGAAATGAAGAATATGGGCTCCTGGAACTTTGAGAGCAAATCGTTTACAAGATGCTAATTCTATATTGATATGCTGCACCTGTAGCAACCACCAAATATGAAAATATTTCGGTTACAAAGTGGCCAGAAATGCTATTTATGTAGCTTCAAGCTGTGCTGTGAGATAGAGCCGCATAATACAGCAAAACGCTGATGCATATAAAAAACGACAATTGAAGAAATATCATAACAATTGTGGTTCAATATCATAACAAAAATATGGGAGGGGTTGACTTTATTATTTATTATTAACTATTAGTCCTTTACTCTGGATGGAAATAAACGTTGATATATAAAAGTCTTTTTGCACTTTTTGGATGTGGTTATAGTAAACCCATAAATTCTGTCAAAAAAAAAAATTAAAAGCCAAAGAAAGATCTTTGCAACATTGCCAGAGCACTAATAAACATAGAAATACAAAAAAAAATAAATGAAGAAGGCCAAGATCCGCCATTCCATTTGAAATTTTCAAAAAGCAAAACCAAATAATCATGTCTCTCCTGAAATTAGACAAAGTAACTGGGCGCATTGGCCGAAACTGACAGATGTAAAAAATGCTAGAAGATGCCATTCGGATGCAAAAGAAATTTGCAAATGTTGTAATTAGCCTTAAATATGCGGTAAAAATAGGAAGTGCATAGGGTTCACCTTAGTGAACATCTCGTCTTAATTATTAAGAAAAAATCGGTTTCATGTAAAAAACGTTATTTTATGATTTTTTTTTTCAAAAAATATGCATGAGATGGCTAAGCTCATACCTATTCATTTTGTGATCAGTAACTATTGCATAACTTTTTTTAAATGCAAATAAATGTTGGTTGCAAAAGAAATTTAGTGATAAATACTTTTGGTATGCATTTTAGTATTATCTAAGCAATACGCGAAATTTAAATTTTTTAAAATATTCTATATTCTCGATTCATCCTGTACATAAATGATTGGTGTGAAGATTGATAGTCTTGTAAATCCTCCCCTGCTAAAACATTTTTATTATTTTTTTTATTATTTAAAAATTGATTGTATGGAGATTGTATTAAGATTTTCGACATATCGATATTAAGCTTGTTTTAAAGTGTTGTCCATTCTTAACGAGTATGTCGCCACTCTCTGATCTCTTAAGTATAATGAACATGTTAACCGTGTCTCAATTCTGAGCAAATCCATATAATTATCCAATATCAAACTGACGAAACCTAATGGTACCCATTATTCCTGACACTATCTCAATATTTCCATCGGCTAACATTGCTTCGTACTTTTTGTTCTAGCAAATTACTTTCTCTTTCCTTTGAAATAATACATGCCAAGGAAGTAGTAACGTCATGCATTTTTAAAGAATAATATGTAATATAGATTATTATATTTTCGTTTTACATATTAACAATACCTCTTCATATTTATTCAGTAAAAAGAATTTACATGACATGTTATTGTGAATAGAAATATTCGTTGCCAAGTATCTCCTTTGGTTCTTATTCGATTTATATACATCCTGTCGTTCTCGTTTCTACCCTGATAAGTTTTCCACAGAACGTGTTTTATCTTTCTTACGAATGTACAGGGTATACAACTAAGAAAGGAGACTGGCTGCATTTCATTAACCTCTTATCGTAGATTGCTGAAATAAAGAAATATACAGTAAAGATGGCCAAAAAAATGGCTGAAAATGAATTGTGAGTTTCGAGGCCGGCCGCTGGAAGGCGTAAATATTACAACAAAACACAAAATTTATATTTTTTTGAAGGCGAAAATTTAAGGTTCTATCATTTGACCCCTGACACCAAACTCTGTTCAAGAGAGATCATTTTTAGGTCAATTTTCAGTCATATTATATTTTAGGTTGTGTAATCTGCATCGGTCAATTTTCGGCTAACGCTTATCTTCCACAATTTAAAAAAGGTTTCCACTAGTGCTGATAATCCTCAAAAACCTGGAATAAGTTTCGGCTAATGTAAGATATCTTTATTTATTTAGACAGGTTTTCGTCCAATGTTGACCGTACTTAAGGGATTTAGACAAGGTTTCGACTAATATAAGATATCTAAATGGATTTAAACCAAGTTTCTGGGAATGCGGGTTACCTTCAAGAATTCAAACCTGGTTTCGGCTAATGTAAGATATCTTCAGGATCTTAGACTTGATTCCGACTAATGCTCAGTATGTTCAAGGAATTAGACTTGGTTTCGTTCAATGCTGGTCAACGTAATGATTTAGACCAACTTTCGCCTTATGCTGATCATCTTCAGGATTTAAACAGAGTTTCTACTAATGTGAGAAACCTTTACAATTTAAAGTAAGTTTCAGTGTATGCTGATCATCTTTCTGAATTTAAATAAAGTTTCGAACAATGCTTACCATTATAAGGGATTTAGGCAAGGTTTCGGTAAATGCTGATCATCTTCAAAGAAACCTGATTTCGACTAATATAATAATGGCTCCCTACCCCATTTTTTGCACAATCTATCCATAAATTCTCGGTCATAACACCATCATACAAGTTCATTCACTTGGTTTATATCAGTTAGTGTCTCGTAATAGTCCTCAGAGATTTCCACCAAGTTTCGGTTAATAATGAATTTGACCACGAGATCGCCATACAGGATATACACCCAAATTAAAACATTCATATTTTTTTTATTTCTTTAAAATCAAAAGCAAGCACTGTTAAAAAATGTTTAAACTAAATGCAAGTGACACTGGTACCAAAAAGTGCAATATCCAGTGTGCATATCACAAATAATTAAGCTTCTGCTTTCCTTTTCATTCCATAGATGTATCCTCCAATATAAAAATTTGTTTCCCATCATCCATCATTAAAGGTTTCAAGGAATCTCAAAAAATCCATGAATGTATAAAAGATATGGAAACATACCAACATTTTTAAAAATAACTCATTCGTCTGATACAACAATTTTTTCCTGGTAACAAGAAATGATAAAGAAGGCACTTCGGTAAAACAATAACATTGCCTATTGGTCAAAGACTTGACTAATTTACACTGTACCCGATTACCCTTCAGGAGCAGATGCGGACCTCTATTGCAAAGATATCAAATCGTGAGGAGATTGAGCTGGCCTCGGAGCATAGCCATAAATACGGCTTATCACGAAAACTATTCACTCAAGACTAAAAGGGATAACAGAGGAATCACTTGGTGGAACAACTCCCTTGAGGAGGTTTGTAAACTCTTTAATCGAGCGAAAGAGTCCGGCATATGGGATCAATACAGAACTGCTCTAACGAACTACAACAGACCATCAGAGAGGCAAAATGGAACTCATGGGAAACATTCTACCAGAGCATAATCGATGCACCTGGCTGTGCTAGGATCCATAGAACCTGTTCAGGAGTTGGAATCGCTAAAACGACCTGACGGAAACTTTAGGGAATCTGGCATAGAAACGTTAGAGCTTCTGGCTAAGACTCATTTCCCAGGATGTCGGATTTTGCATAATGATGAGCTGGAGCGTTTTTGGGACCGACCAAGTCGGCTAAAATGGGCGACTGGATTGTCCCTAAGAGCATCATTAATGCATCCACAATTAAAAGTGCTATTCTATTGTTTCTGCCTCGTTGAGGACGGGATACTTCCAGCACTGCTGCAAAACGGTATGGAGGTAGTAACACCTTTCTTAACTAAACTTTTTAGAGCCAGCATAGCGAGTAATTATATACCTGCAGCTGAACTAAAATCAAACTGGTGTACATCTCGAAGATGGAACTCATGGATACCAATACGTCTGACCTCCTTTCTGTTGAAGTGCATGGAAAAGATACTGGACGTGAACATTAAAACGAGTGCACGTGGTAAGTATCCACTAAATGCTCACCAATTTGCGTATCCGACCGGGAAATCTGCAGAACTAGCACTAAACAACCTTGTCGGGAACATAACATAGTCGTTAAACAACAGGAGTATCGCGGTGGATGTGTTATTAGACATTGAAGGAGCATTCAATAATGCATTACCAAACTCCTTATGCCATAGCATTAGCTGAAAGACGGATTGAACCACAGATAAGGAACTAGATTCGGAGTATGTTAAACTGCAGGGTGGCCACCACAACCTTACAGGGGAAGGGCTATAGATTCAGGGCTATTAGGTGGTGTCCGCAGGGTGTGGTTTTGTCGCCCCTTCTGTGGTCTCTCTTGATGGATGGTCTACTAGCGGTCCTCTCATTGTGGGATGTGGAGGTGCAGGCATAAGCAGATGATCTAATAATATTTATAAGAAACAACCCGCAAAGAACTATCTCGGAGGATCTTCAAGAGGTGCTAACTTTGGTTTATGACTGGTGTGAAAAGGAACAACTGTCGAACCCCCACAAAACAGTTATAGTACCGTTCACAAGGACGAAAAGGGTGGAAAACTTAAGACCACCTTCACCCAAAGGAGGAACTATCCCATTTGCGAATACAGTGAAGTATCTGGGAATTACCCTAGATTAAACACTTAACTGGAATGCGCATCTGGATAAAATTACTGCAAAAGCGAATCTGTCATTATGGACTTGCAGACGCATTTGTGGCAAAATATGGGGCATACATCCCAAACAAAATTTGTTGGTGCATTTAATGCACTGGCTATATATTGCGGTCATAAGACCAATGATAACATTATGGAGCAGTAGCTTGGTACTCTAAGAGCCTACAGAGATCCGCGAGAATCAAACTATCCACCGCGTGTCTGGCAATTAGTGCCGCCTTCAGCACTACACCAACGGCAGCGCTTGAGTGCCTACCAATCTGCCACCTCTCCAAATAGTACTGTAGAGGGAGAACAGATGGGCTACGTATATATTGACACAGGCGGAGATCAACAATCCACAGGCGATCATCATAGTACGCAACAAGCTGAAAAACGTTAATGAGCGGGACCGTGTATTGGGTCTACCATCAGATGCTATGCCTACCAAACCTAACTATTACCATGCGTATGCGTCCTCCTACCAGAGAGGAACTATTGGACAAAAGACTCCGAACATCTGAGAACGATAGAAAATAATTGGTTCACTGACGGCCCCAAGGCCAATGTTGGTACAAGAGCCGCTGCGCGCTGTATGGAATAAAAATGGTAAGGTGTTCCCTTGGCAAACATGCAACCATTTTTCAGGCTGAAGTTAAAGCCATTGATATGACTGCACAGTGTCTCATCGATAGAAACTGTAAAGGCATCAAGTCAATCAAAATATTCTCGGACAGTCAAGCGGCTTTGAATCTAGTTGTTACTCATCGAAGGCAGTATGGAGCTGCCAGGAACTACTCACCAAACTAGGTAGAGAAAATAAACTTACACTGATCTGGTGGACATACAGGATATGAAGGCAACGAAGGAGCTGATGCTCTTGCGAAGCAAGCGGCCGCAACGGCCTTCATAGGACCAGAACCTGTGCTGGGAATAGCTTATAACACAGCTAAAGAAGCCCTCTCCAGATGGATACAATATCAGTTTGTAGACAAATAGAGAGAGTTACCGGGCCTTACTCATTCAAAGATGGCAGAGAATCTGCCATCAGGGGTGAGAACTAAATAACTTATTCAACTTGGCCAACAGCAGGTGCAGGCTGTAGTTGGCATGTACACCAGGCCAAACAAAGGAGGCTTTAATATGGTTTTCAAGACGTTGTTAAA